>JAADJG010000298.1:0-21965 GCA_012932025.1 Fusarium austroafricanum | reverse complement strand
CCCAGGAAAACCCGAGCCGGCTGCACAACGCCGCGCTTTCACCTGGCAACTGCATCCATACCTAGGAAATAACAGATATCATCATACTGTCATACTGACACTTGCCATCTAAAACCCTTTTCCAGCCACCCTCCTGCCCATTCTCTTCCCAATTCTCACACAGTTCCTAAGGCACGAAATAACTCAAATAGCAGCCGAAATCTTCCGTCACCCTACTTTGCCGCATAAACTTGCCCATACTAACCGCAAGCTCATATGCCTCGGCTATCTGCCTACCTGCTGTTACTACTTTCTCGCATTGTAGCCCTGAGTGCGCTCGGTTATCGTCTGACTTCAGGACTGTACAGAATATGCAGCCATCAAGGACTTGATCTACGAGCTTCCTTCTATAGTCCTGGAATTCTTGATACTCCTTGGCAATACCAGTCATGACCCGATGCCGAGCACTCCCGACCTCTAGCTCCCGCTGTCGCATATCGCTTTCCTCTTTATCCTCTACCACATCGCCTTTATCCTCTCTATTATCCTCATCCACTTGATGCTGGCAGATATCACATATCTCTTCTCTATCTACACAGCCCTCCCGATCTTATCGTCCATCCATGACAGAGTCTAGGACAACGCGCCGGCATACGTCTCCGCTAATGTAACTATCTACAGCTGCATGCTTAGATATGAGTGGCAGCGGCCTTCTCGAACTGCCTTGCGCATCAAGTCGGATAACGATAGCCTCGCTTCGTTGCCCATCCCGACCCGCTCGTCCACTCTGCTGCGCATAGTCAGCCATCGTATGCGGCATCTCCACATGTATCACCGCTCGGATATCTGGCACATCGATGCCAAGACCAAGCGCATTCGTCGCTACAATCACTCGCCCATCGCCATATTGCTCCCGTCTTGTGCCACTCATCCAAAACTTCAGCCTCTCGGCCTTCCTATCCTGGGTGTCGATCTCTCGATGATAGGCGTCGCACCTGAGCTTCCCAGCCAGATCTTCTATTGCCTTAACTTACTGGCAATAAACGATAATCTTGGCGGGCCAAGGGTACTCTTCTAGCTTCTGGTCGATTATTACCCTCGCTTTCTCGATAACTGCGGTAATAGCTTTATTGGCACTCAAGGCTGGCACTAAGCGGACACTGTAAGCCACGTTACTACATGTCGTCCTTGCTCGGACCATAACAACGTCCTCTTTACAGGCATTAATAAGACTAAGGAAAGCCAACTCATCCGATGGCAGGAGTGTCGCAGTAAGATAGACCATCTGCACCCCTATTAGGGAGAGAGTTCCCAACTCGCGTGACTTAGGACGAAACAAAAGGCTTCCCTCCATAATCGTATGGCATTTATCGACAACAACCCGGTCAACCTTGGCCATAATCCGCCGCGACTCGAGAAAGTCCAAAAATCGCTTCGTCATCGCCGACTCGGGCGTCACAAACAGGATTGACACATCTCCCGGCAGCCTATCACCTCTCCACTCGGCACAAGATATCTTAAGCTTCTGATACCGATCCATCATATCACCCTAGAGTGACACAAGTGGGACAATCACTATAGTAAGTCCACCTACGCAGCTGGCCGCCGGCAGCATGAAACAAAGACTCTTTCCAGTGCCCGTTCCCATGACCACAACGATAGGGCTCTTGTTCATCATGATCGCTTCCACTGCTTCTCGTTGCTTGCCGCGGAACCGGACATATTCTCCATACAGACGGTATAGCTCCTGGTCAAGGTTGATTTGCCGCAGAGTCTTCCAACGCCTCAGCTGTAGAGTTCTCATTGCTTTATAATGCAGCGATGGCGTCTTCCGCTTGCGACCTGGTGTGAGAAGCTCTCCAAATCCGTTGATGGCAGACGGAAAACCTAGTAAGCGATGCCATTCCTCGCTAATGAACCAGAAGTTGACACGTCGTTCGTTCGTCTCAAAACACCCTTCCGTAATAAGCCTACCATATACCAACCCTGCAGTCAAAGAGCCATGGCAAGCTTGTGCATCCCATATACTGTCCTGTTCCACATCGCTATCGCTGTCACTGCCATAACCCTCATCAGCTTCTCCGATAAGAGATGCATGAGCAGTAGTGCCGTTGCGGAAATAGCGTCGCGTAATTGCGATTAAAAGGTATCTCCAATTACTAATAGTAAGTCCACCTTAACAACTTCCGAGGCTCATTCGGCGTAGGATGCAGGTCATCCGTGCAGACGTCCAATGTAGACCCGGACCTAGATAGCGCACTTTGGATTCTGCCTGATGTCGAGGACGGTCGTGCATGTCCTCACCATCACTTTGTTCACTACCAGTTCCATATCCACTTTTCCCGTCATCCTCGTTTAAATCTTCGAGGGTTTCTTCCGGGGCCTAGAAGTTAGAAGACAATTCGGTTTTATCCCAGACATTCACTTGTACATCTTCCCAGAATGGCAGCACAAGCCATAGGTAATAGATGACCAAGGCACTAACTTCGCGCGGGAGGAAACGGTGTATAATCTTAAGTCGCTTAGTCTTTGAGAAGCCCTTGTGGTATCCAGCAACAAGCATGATAAGACTACGGTCGTAGAGAATATTTCGTATCCCGCTATTGGCAGTATTCCTATGCCGTAGGGTAAGCAGCTCCAATGACCGGGCGGCTTGTCTACCGCTTAGATGCATTATAAATAGCAGACATTCAAGGAATTCCTCCAAGTACTTGCCATAATGCCAAGCTTTCTTTTCAAGAAGTTTAGGCTCACCCCCAGACTCTTCCTCAAACCACGCTTTTCGCAAAACTGTATTGGTCTATGCTTTGCAGAACGCCTAACCATCACTTTTTGGCATTAGATGAAAAAGGTCATTCACAAATAAGTGCCCTATAGTTGCATCTGCTGCATTGTCGATAAGCTTGTTCTACGGAATCTGTAGCAATCCAAGTTCGATAGGCGATTGATCTTTATACTCGTCATAGAAAAGTAGATACTTATACAGCAGCGCCTCGGCTCTTTGTAGAGCAGTCTGTAGTATGGACTGAATGCCAAGAACACTGACATGAATACCTTTATATGTCGCATTCTTGTTGTCCCAGCTGACTGACCCTGGCATAGCCTGCTGACCGCTAGCTGCCATGCCGTAATTGCGAAGCCGAATGATGAATTGCGTCGGCGTGGTATCCCAACCCTCAGCGCCGCCAACTAGAAACCGGCGTGTCATCTCAGATATGATTTCGAAGTGATCTAGGCTCTTGTCTTTAGCCTCTTGTCTGGTCTGCCCTTGATCTGCTCTCTGCTGAACATATAGAGCCTTCTTATTGACTGTGTACTTAATAAGAAATACCCAGGAGATTGCCATAATAGCCGATAGTTTGGGGGTAAAATTCGCAAAAGTCTCCCACATTTTATTATCCCGGATACTTAGAATAGTCAAGAAACTAACAAGGATGCTGTCGTACTTGGTGACTTTAGTGAAGTAATTGAGAATAGAGATATAGAACGTAAGGGCGGCGTCCTTAAGCTGTTGATGCAACTTGGTGATCCGCGATGACGTCGGCACAGGCTCGACTTTGTTATCGATGTCAACAAGTTCTGCTGCATGATCTATTATCATATCGAAAGTAGTATCTTGACTCTTGGTTAGCTTAAATGGTGGTCGGTCCGAGGCATCCTCGCAAGAAATGGCCCGAATGGCGTAGGCAAAGAATTGAAGACAGACAGCAAGGTACTTTTTCCGAGTCTGTCGCTTGAACCGGAAGTGAAAGGGCGTGCTGCGCTCTTTGTGCAATTCCTTCTGGTTGACTTTAAACAGCACATTCTACGAGACTACGCTCGGCCTGGTTGCACTGGTAGCTTTTCGAATAAGATGTCTGACAGCCGCGTGTATATGCCGGAGCTCAGCGTCATCCTTAGCTATAGGGTCATCTGGCTTTATTGTGTACTTCAATGACGCAAGGCTCCTTAGATACTGTTTCCTGTCGCTAAAGTCTTTCAAGTGGGTAGTCGATCCTAGTCGACGAAGCCACGAGTTTGGTGCAGCCAAGTCACCCATCTCTTCAATGGCCTCCGTCTCCTTCTTTCGGGCCTCTTTAGACCTTGCCTGAAAGACTTCAGTGGCCTATTGAGTAGCTATATCTTTCCTTGCCTGCTCAGCATCTAGAGTTGCCAGATTATGGCCTCTTGCTACCTTAAAGTATTCGCTGCATACGCCCTTGATAAAGAGCTATTGATAGAATACGCCATTTCTCTAGTATGTCGAGCCTGTATCTGCTTCAACAGTACTGGCCTTCCGTGGACTAGGCTTTGGGTCTAGCTCAATGTCATGCACTTTCCAGAGGTGTTTATTTCTTCGTCTTGGGTTTGCGCTTACGGTGCAGCAGTCTCTTATAAAGGTGCATCGATATCCTCTGCTTTTAGGCTTGCTAAGTGCCTTGATTGGTAGACTGTCATCTGGAATAGGCGGTAAGGCCAGGATCTCTTCGTCACCGTCAATAAGGTCAAGTGCTTTAGCCTACGACTGGACTTTATCAATATCCTTCTTTACTAGCCTATATGGATTGCCGCGGAGATGAGCTTGGATTCTTCGACGCATAACTATGTACTTACATGACCTACAGCATAATAGGCGCAGGTTATCTACATATATAAAATACTCCATTATATCGACTCACAGTTTAATAGTAATAGCAATAATAATATAAATAAAAATAAAATAAAGAATGCCTTTTTTTTTTCTAATAGTATAGTGACTTAAACCCCTTTTACTTGCGTCTTGGGTAAACTTACTTTCTCTTGTTGATGACGGCTGGTGTAAGTGCGACCGCCATATCTCTGCGCGGCAGTTAAGGGAAGTTCCTGATTGGGTGCTATTTATAGGCTACCCTTGTTAACTGGAAACATTAAATTTAGAGTTAACAGTCAAATCTAATAATTAGTCATACCTACAATAGTTTCTCAATGTAAAAAGTATTTAATTGCAATCTTAGGTCAGAATTTCATAGGCTTACCTATTTTTACAGAAATTATATTACTTCTTATAAGCAAAATGGAGTTTGTCGGTTACCCTAGATTTAGTTTGTCGGCTGCCTTATGTCATGCTAGCGTCCTTTCATTTCCCACCAAAATTAGTTCGTCAGTTGCCAAACGACGCAGGGAATGCCATTAGAGGGTTAGGGTTACACTCAACTTACTGTTACTATCCGACTCACGAGCCCTCTTAACTCTAGACCTATACTCACCCTCTACCCCCTCAAAAACAAAAACCTTGCCGTCTGTCATAAGCTCTGTCTTGTCTCCTTAAATACCTGCTAGTCTTTTAATTTAACCTCCCGGTTTAAAGAAAAATCTACCTTTTGCCTTAGGGTTAGGGTTAGGGTTATAGCTACTGCACTATAACCCCTTCTCTTTTTACTACCTCCCTCTAATACCCCTAACTCTTTTGACTTCCCAGATTAAAGGAAAATCCAGGTTTTGCCTTAAGGTTAGGGTTAATGCTATATATAAGCTAATATTAACTCTCCCCTAAACTATTAGTATAATAATTATATCTATTTAATACCTTTATATGTTAACTAGTTAGATCTTTGCTTTTTTATATTATAAGTTACCTTCCCTTAAGAGAATAAAAGCTTTATTATCTAACTACACTTTAGTATTTATACCTACTATCTTAACTTTATTCTATTTCGCTAGCTAAATAATAAATATATAGTCTCTTATAATAATTATAAGGATATACTACAAATAACAGCAATACTTCTCCTTCCCTTCTCCCTACTTAAATTCTCCTAGTAAAAGAGCAGCTACGCAGTTAGCGTTCACACATCGACTACCGCCTAGAGAGGCACCTTTACCAAGCCACAATATGTATTCCTGGCATATCTTAAATAACTCATTAAAATGCTTCAAGAACCACTTAGTACGGCCTGGTCGACTAAATGCGCCAAAGCATAGAGGCATTACTATATCTGGGTATTCGCATAAGTTATCCCCTTTGTACTCTGGATCCGCAGCTCGGCAGATCTCTTGCGGCTAGTAACACTTCCAGCACACAGCGTGCCGGTCCATCCATTCCTTCTTCTTGCTCTAACAGTCTTAAAGTGCTTTTTACTTAGCTCGAATCCAATTAAAATGTCGAGCACAAGCTATTGCAGTATGCTCAAACGATTTTCCTTCTACGTGGCAATAGAAATAGCAGCCTTTTATTGTCTCAAGATCTCTTTTATACCGACTTAATTCTTCATTACGTACTTGGTCCTGACGGAGCACCTCGGCAGGTCCAGTAAAGATTATCTCGCTAACGGCAAGGTCAGCGCTGCCGTTGTCCCCGTCCTGTCTGGCTTCAGTCTCATTACATAGGGGCCGCGGTAGATGGAACTCTAGGGTAGGCGGTCGGCATTGCGCATAATGCTCGGGACAAACGCTACAGAGCTCATCGCCCTCCATGCACTACCGCCAGTCAGGTTTGCTATCAAGGAATTGGCTTAAGACCCCGCGCGAGCAGTATTCCTGCAAAAGATACAGTTGCATGGCCTCTTTGTCTGCTGCTACAGGTCGACCTAACTGCAGCTGCCAGGCTGCACTAAGTAAAATGATTGACTTGGCTACTTCGCTATCCCGACCCGCTCTACCTAACTCCTGAGAGAAATCCGTCAGAAGGCTCGGGGCATTGACGTAAATGACCAATTGAATATGAGGGTAATTAAACCCAGGACCCAGCGCTGACGTCGCCACGATGATAGGCGAATTGGCTGCCGTTAGCCATCGCTCTATGATTGCCATCTTCTCTTCTTCTGTGCCGGACTTGGCTGTGTAGGACGGACAGCCGAGCATGTCAGCAAGCTCTGCTACGAGATCCTTTGTCGGACAGTATATAATGACCCGGTCCTGCTCGCTCTTGAATAGGTCTGTCCGGGTCCAGCAAGACTGTACAAGACAAGCTGCCTGCTCACATAGATTGCCTAGCCCACATTCTTGCTGGATGATGTATTGGATGTTAGGACGATTTGTTGGCTCTCGGGCGGTATGCGGCCGCGCGAGCTTGTTGTGTTCGGAGAAAGGCTCTTGGTAGATTGGTGGTAGTATTGCTGTCGGCCAGACAGTCTGTGTACGGGTCTGCCGTACGTGCCATGCTAGCTGCGACATACTTCGTCGGTAGCAGCTTGCTGTGATCGTGGGGTGGCATTCGTCGATCGCGATCCGATCTAGGTACTGTCTGTCGGACAGTCGGTTGGCATACTCTAGGGACGCCTCTATGCAAGCTGCCTCGGCCGGTATAGCAACAATAGGGGCTGGTTTCTTTGGGCCTGGGCGCCGGATATGGTGCTTTGGCGCGACTTTGTCGAGGCGCCCAAGCATATTGCTACGTGGGGCTATAGTGGGAAGGGTCGGAATGGTTATTTCAGCTCCCGCCAGTGTGGCTCCGGCCATAGATACCAATGTCTTCCCCGAACCCGTTGCGAGAACGGCGGTGGCCTGCTCGGGTGCACGTGGACCTATAGTTGCCAGCATGGCATCCCGCTGACCAGGGCGACGTAACTGTAGCTCTGGGTCGTTATGCAGCCTACAGGCGGCTGCGGTGATTCCATCTTCTTTGGCAGCCGGCCTTGCACGAAACCGTACCTTCTTGCAAGCATTAAGTAGCCTTTGAGCTTGTGTATCCGATACGGCAGGGGGCCGCTTACCCTGGAGCACTTAATCAATCCGAAACAGAGACCGCCAGCTTTGAGACGCTCGGTAGGCACGGTGAAGTAAGCTTATTACGGTCAAGGTCGTGCTGCCAGTATAGCTATAGTTAAATATCCAGAAACTATAATTGCTTATCCCGGCAAGGTACGCAAGACCCGCTTTATCCTCAACTTCTTTAGATGCCGCAATCTTACCTATATCAAAATTAGCCTGCTCCCTGGCGCTAAACTTCTCCTTTGTAATAGAAGCAGCAACTTGGCGCCACCATGCTACCTGGAACTGGGGCACCTCTGCCCGCGTGCATGCCCTCTGGAGGCAGGATAAGACCATACCGTCCCTCCAGACCTCGCCACCAAGCTTTAACTATAGGTATGGCGAAAGTAGAGCCCCCGGCTTGCTCTGACATAGAAAGGCCTGACGCAAGGGCAGCACGAACGCGAGATATATCAGGAGAAGGTTTCTAACGGCCGGGGGTAGGAACCTGATGTTATCCTTCTCCTCCCCGGTCTATTCCTGGCTTTTACTGTATCGCACATATATCATGACTATCTTCTCCCACAGAAATACCGATCGGCGGCAGGCACCTGTGTTAATATACGTGATGGAGAGTAGTTCTAGGGAGCGTAATGGAGGGCCTGAAGGAACCGAGATGGGTGCCAGTATCCTCTTGAGGAACTCCTGAACATGCGCCTTATAGATAGCTATCGCCTTGGGGCAGAGGCGAACCCTACCGTTCGGATCCAGCCGCACAAATACCTGCCGTAGATCCGCCCTCTCTTCGATCTATCGGAGCAGGGCGTCATGCGTCCCTGCCAGTATCTCGCAATTCCTCTCGTCTGTCAACCACAAAGCGCCATAGTCGTCTACATCTAGATCGTCATGCAGCCTCCATGCCTCAATCAGAGCAACATCCCTCATTCCAAACAAGAGCTCATCATATAGAAGCGAGTGCGCCTAGCGGAACTCGGACTCAACTAGCTATGTCACCTATTTCATGTATAGTTTTGTCCCTATATAGTCGACCGTTTCCCCATCAAGGGACTAGCGGGCTTGGTGCTTGGTAAGACTGGTGCGGGAGGCCGCAAAGAGATATAGCCTCTATTGCAGTATATGTCTGAAAGGTGTCTCTGCCATCTGCTGAAAGTACTTCTTGCATATTTGATCTAGCAGATTAGGGATTCTGTCTTTATCGTCCTGCTTCTGGAAGCACACGAAATCGAACAGGATGAGCTAGGCAGTCTAGGTGAGTGCTGATAGATTGCTGTTGAAGTTCCCTGGTTCGCGCCATGTGCACCGCTTGTGCTGCTTATTATCTACCTGGCGCGTCAGAGCCTTCTTCTAGCTAAGTATAGCACTAAAGCTCAAGATAGCAGACTAGAATAGCCTACTTCTAATAGTCTGGCAGATAAGCGAGACATAGAATTTGCGGATGGCGTGCTTTAGCTTGGCATCACGCTTATTATAGTCCCTATTACCTAAACCCTCCTTCTTACCGCAGCTTAATCTCCCCTTTACTACCTATTTATGCCTCCGCAACGCACTAATAACATCCTCCATAGCTTATCGTTATAAAGGGGTCATTTCGATTATATCTTGCGGCACTATATAGTTGTTATCCTCTCTTGTGAAATGACTATTATCATAATATACTACCTAGTAATAGTATGCAAATAGCTATTTTATAATCTGGAAATAGGAGGTAAGGGATAACTCGTTCTTAAAGCTGCAGAATTTGCTAGCTTTTACATTACTTAGACTATTATTATCGCAGCGGAAGTTACTTAGCCTTTTTGCATGCTACTGCGTCATTTTACGATCAGGTGATTTGTCGCTGCATAACTTGTATGCGTCTCTGAGTATACTCTTGGCTGCGGCGAGAATACGCCTAAGATCTATATCTATATTACCTGCACTGCCATCATCTTTTCTATTATCATTATTATTGTCGTCGTTGTCGTCGTTGTCCCCGCTTTGTGGTAATGCATATAATAACATAATCTCGGCATTGCGGAGACCCTGTAGGTGCGTGGGGAACCCAGTATAGACAAGCCAGGGCACCCAATCAGCCCGTAACGCCTTAATGTCTTGCATAATCTCGGCCTCCTTATCTAGGTCGCGCGAGGCCTAGATGATATTAGCCTTTAGGTCTCTAAAAAGCTTTCCTTCCTCCTGCGACGTGGATGCCGTGGCCAGGCCTGGCCCTATTAGGGTTCTTCTTGTTGTTAGTAGAGATGGGTCTTTTTTGACTACGAAATAGTCAATAAGGCCCTTGGCCATGAAGTATGTCTGGAGCTTGCATGCCCTCCAGAGAGACATAGCATTTGTATATTCCGAGGCCTTCCTCCCATGAACCGGCATATAGTTACGAACATGGACCCTTTCTAGTCCTAATATGCTTCACGGAAAGAAAGTTTTGCATAGACAAATAACGTAGGTCTATCTACTTTCTATTACAGTATTAAATAGGCTTAACTTTAAAATATTTAATTCTTCCTTTAGCAAAGCAAAAAGTCTGCATATAATAAGGTTCGAACTTCTGCAACTATTCCGCCTGCATTGGCGTTATCCCCAACTTATGCCCTAATATGTAATCCCTAATCTTATCTGACGATATTGTGAATTATAAAGGTCTAGTAGTGTGAGGGCAGATGTTATACCGGAACCCTTTGTGTACTGGCAAACCTCGAATTTGAGCAACTTTCTGGTTCAGTATATATAATTAAGCAAAGGAAGAAAGTTTATACTGGCTGAACCTTTCTATTAAATTCTTACAGGCCGCACCTATGATCTGGTGGATGGAGTTTAGGTGACTATATAACGACTTAGTTTGTGGCTGAACTATCGAGCTGCATGTGATGCATATTAGAATTTTATACTGGGAGTTGTAGGTAAATCCATCCGATAGAGTATCCAGCTTTTCGCTACTTATAGTTATCCTGGCCTTCTTGGAGGTTCTGTCTGGACTACTAGGGCTTGGTGCTCTCTTGCATGTATGTAAGGTAGTTCTGAGAGACCTGCAGGGTTCCTTCTCTAGAGCCTGACAGTTATTACGGTAATACTGAGTATTCCAATCTTGCCACATTGTGGAAAGTTGATAGTATATCTCGAGAAGCTCTGGTTGTAGCCGAGATGGCAGCGCCTTGTCGATTGCATAAGCCGTTAATAACATTCAAGGATGATGACCGGCCCCTGCCGCGAATATCCGTATTGGATCGTCTGCGTTATTTGGGTAGTAATAGTTCCTCTTTTCCACAAGTTTGCTGATATACCGCTTTGAAATCGCCAGGGCTGCTTGCCTATATAAAGAAAGAGTCTATGGTGTGACAAGATCTCAAGTCAAGTATTTAAGGATGCCCGAGGCCTGCACTGAATTTAGATGCTTTTGCCTCCTAGAAGGATCTTGAAAGAGAAATTCATTACTTTTGTAGTGGGGCATGTGTAAAATCGTAGCTAAGAAGTCAATTATAGGCCGAATTACAGCGAGATACTTCAGTATGCTTAGACTGAGATTTGGCGGTAGATATCGAATAATGTAAAAAGAATAGTTATTTGATGCCCTGGCCTTATTATAACTGATCACGATTATTATTCTTCCTCTGTAGAAGAAAATGTTGCGTATAGAAAGCTCGGTGTTGAGGCAACGAATGCTGGTAACTTCACTACCTCGGCCAGGTAATCCGCCTGATAGCTGTAATGCAGCGAAGGCAGATTTGTTGAGATTGACGCCAAGATTTAAGTATGCGAGACATGTGTCAGGACACCAATAAGATGCTATTGCAAATGGCTTGCCACGAAATTAAGACATTCGAAGCTTGTTCGCCAACATCTCCCATGCATCCAATAGGTTATTCTCAGGTTTTTGTAAAAATGACCATCCAGCCCTCCGGCAACTCAGGTCATCCCTAATGTTATCAACATTGAAACTCGGCCTAATGCCTAGCATCATTTCTTTAACCTGCTCCTCAACAAGTGTAATGGCCTTATAGTAAGTCCTACAGAAGTCAGAGAGCCTCACTTCTTTATCATTGCCAACCATAAATAAATAACCATTAGGAGCCTAGGAGAGATTCCTAGGCATGCCCTCCTGCCTAATAATAGACTTAGCAAATGCCTTTAGCTCGATAAGTTCCCTAAAAGGTGTATAGCAGCCCCGTATAAGATATTTTTGGCGGATGGCTTCGAGCCGCTCGGGCTAAGAAGAGTATTAGTCTCGAGATGGCCAGTAGTACGCAAGAGTACTGTAGCTATACACAGGAAGGGCATACTCTAAGAAAAGGGCACGTCTAATCCACATGAGTGCGGCTAGGCCAGGTGTAGAGTTGTAAGCTGAATGATAAGACATAGATCGCCTTTGTATCCCTATAATAGCAGTATAATAAATGATAGCGGAAGACGATATGTCTCTAGCGGGGTCTCGATATGTCTAGAACATTATTAAGAGTTGGAATAAAGCCTCGGATAGCTCCAGCCAAGGCCTAGATGGGAGGACGAACTCCGACTCATTTCTCATCGAAATATTATCCACACCTAAGTGCGTGCCTTCTTCGATGTCACTATCCTCGTCGCTCTCATTACTGCTCGTATAACTTGATTTGTCGTCCTTAGCGGTGCGCACGCAAGAGTAGCCTTATTCACTTCCATGTAGCTGGGTTACGAGAGATACAATATAATACATCATCCTTTCCTTATCTAGCCCCAATTTAAAATTGTAGAGCTCTTGCCGCTGGCGCTCCTTGAATCTTAAAACCCGAAAGATGAAATAGAGAAATCGCTTCCACACAGAAATATATCTTTTCAAGCACAATACAGCCCAAAACAGATGTGGCCAAAAGACATCTTTTGAATATGTATTCAGCCAATAACGAGACGTGTATGATATGCGAATTATTGTAGCCATTACACGGTTGAACATGAGATTAACACCCTGGAGCAAAATGCGCAGTTGAGTTTTGGCCTTAGCAGAGATCTTAATTGAAGCCCCCTTCCATTGGCCAAGTAGGTAATCTTGACCTTGGACGAAGTCTGGTTGTTGTGCTGATGCAGTGATAACTTCGAGCGGCCGGTTACGAAATAGATTGGGCTAACGAGTGTGTTGAAGCCATGGCGTCGTCTCGTTTTGGTCGATAATTCCAGCCCGGTTATGGGGACTGCTTCCCTGATGTATTCTTGGCGTTTTCATTGATATTTATAGCGCAACTTTTGTTCCTATGTCACTCAGTGATATCTTCAGGGGCTGAAGATTTCCGAAAGCTGTGTCCTCTGTGAGTTCTACACGTCCCCTGAATGCGTGGCTTTAACGCGCTATTTGCGTCTAAGTCCGTAATCAAACTTAGATTATATTATATACTACCTGGCTCTCGGCCATTGCTTCAAACTCTGTGAGAATCGTACAGGGTTAGAAGTTGAACACCAATCAGACGGCTAAGCGCCCGCCGCGTCACCGAAAGTGGAGCCGCGGCAGTTTCACTACGTACCTCTTTCAAGTGAAAGAGGAAAACAGGGGTAATGGCCCAATCAAGACGCGTAAAAGTCCTTTTTTACTTGAATTTGGAGCTGGAATAATGATGTAACCCTGTAATTTAAGAGCTCAGGATTGTGGAATTGCTAGTTATCTCTATCTTCTCTATTGCAGGCCTGGTATTCTACAGTAAGTGCTTTGCTTATTTAATACTTGTTATTATATATGCTAACTTAATACAGCACTATCCCTAATAGGATGCGTATCTGATAGCCCTGGGTTACCTAGTATATTCCTGGTGGCAATTAATAGCTTAAGTACGGCAGAACTTCGAATTGGTTATTTTGGTAAGCTTTCTCTATTTATGCCTGATGGTTCTGTGGGTTGTCCTGTTGGAATGTGCGAGGCTGATATATATAGGAGTATGTATATCTGGAAATAATAGTCACAATTGCGTGGCTACCCCTTACTCGACAACTCCGCAGTCACTCAGTGCCGCCTTGACCTCCAACCTAGGTCGAGGGGGGAAGGGATCTTCAGTCCCTAGTCTACGTATTCTCGAGACCGCCCTTCAGCTGCAATAAAGCATCTTTTTCTGTTTGCAGGCCTTTGCTGGGGTGCTCTTTACCATCAGCATCCTTCTTTTTATTACTTGCGTCTGTATATAGATCAGCAAGAGGAGAGCACAGAGTTGGCGCTTGATTGAGCAGGGCTGGCTGGAGAAGGTCCTTGTGGCATTAGTCGCTACTTCTATTATTAGTGCAGCATCTACCACTTAGACGGGAAATGCACTAGAGTTTGCCACGAAGAGGTTAGGCGTCGTTTTGCTGCATATTAAGGTCGGAGATACACTGCAGGTGCTTGAGTGGCTTGCATTTGCATTCTCTATAATATTCTATGTGGTTATAGCGAAGCGAGTAGCTAGGGGAAGAAATGAAGGGCTGCCTGGTGGCGAAAAGCCTACGAGCTTTCCCATGCCGCCGCCGCCGCCCTGAGGACTATAACCTCCTCCTCTACCACCTCTACCTCTGCCTCCTCGATAATTAAGTGTCTTTACTATATAGCTACTAAGATAAACTAATATAACGTTATACCAATACGCCAGATTGTAGATTTATAGCTAGCTACTTTATTATTGTTTCGAAAAACCAGACACATTTCTATACTGCCCTGGAGGTAAATTGGAGTTTGTCAGTTACCGCAGATTTAGTTCGTCGGCTGCCCCATGTCATGCTAGCGTCCTTACTTTTCCCACTAAAATTAGTTCGTCAGTTGCCAGACGACGCGAGGGATATCATTAATAGGGTAACCTTAGCTCCTATCCGACACTCACCACTATCGCAGGTCATCTCCAGATAGAGGTAAATGTAGATATCTACGGATCTGCTTGATAGAATATATGATATGAGATGGGTATGTATTCTGTTGTGGATGGATATTCGCATCCTGTTTTAACACGATGGCCGCAACAGTGTCTGTCAACTTGGCGTCATCAGGAATAGTTATGCACGGCTTGATAACATGTGTGCAGAGAACTGTGCGGCTGCCGTTTTTGGCAGTCACAGACATGACGCCGTTGATCTTGTCGGGGTTGGGGAAACAGAGTACCTGCTGGCAGAAGCGGTAGTACAGCACGCAGAGGAAGCGTTGTGCCGTGATAAACTGACTACGGCTGAGCTGCTCGAATGCCTTTATGGCCCTCTTAGCCTCCACGCGGAAATGCTGACTTTCAAGATGTCCACGACTGATGTCACTATCGGCGAGGGTCCATGCCCAGGCAAAATAGGTCGAAATGTGCTTGATAAAGAAGCGGTGGTTCCCCGGAGGATTACAGTCTCGGCCCTGCACGGCTCTCGACTCAGCACGCACGCCAGCCAGGGTAAACTCGAACGCGTCCATGTCCGGCACTCTTTTCTTTCTGCCCTTTGCCGGGAAGAGCGCCAGGTACGCCGCTTCCTTATAGCTGCGAATCAGGAGCTGCGAGAGGATGCCGAGCACGTCTTCGGCCTGCTCCCGCGTGCGGATGTCCTTACTGATTGCGAGGCTGATTACCTGGTCGATAAGGTGTCTAGACTGCCGCAGCGATGCCTCTTCCAGCCAGTGTGCCTTGATGACGAGCTGTGGCACCTGCAGCAGCTCCGTGGCCCAGTCGTGGAGTCGGAGGTCATGCCAGTCCACTACGTCTTTCGGGAAGAAGGCAAATCCCCGCTGCTCTCTAGAGCGGGCCATGTCGAGACCGATCTTGCCCCCGGCAGTGGCCGTAAGGGGCGCAGACAATATCCTGGCCAGCGCGTGCGGCTGATGGTTGATGAAATGCCGGAGAGCGAGCGCCACAATAGCATAGAGCGATGCCGCTGACTGCGGCGTAGATGGGTCTCGTGCCCAGTACGACATGATGTAGTCCATGAGCCGCAGATGCTTGTCGATATTCTGCCGCACGAACGCGTTCAAGTCCCCAGCCGCGAGAATGTAGAAGGCATCCCGGTCCGGTGTCACGGCAACGGCACCTGGCTCGTCAGATAGCCGGTTTGCCCGCTTAATCAGTCGCCACCAAGCCTCCTCCGCTGGCCGCAACTGAGCCGCGAGTGTTGTCGTAATGCGCAGCTCGACCCGCCAGCCGTACCCCCGTGACGGGTCCTCGAGGTTACTGGCCATGCGCTGGATTGACTGCGATAGTGCCCGTTCTGCATCCTGGCGGCTAGCCTTTATATTACCTTCTCGGGCCACTGCCGCCCAGGCCTCATCGCTATGCGCGAGGTTGAAGATGTTGGGGTGTGAGAAGGCCCAGACGGCGGCCACGTTAAAGTTCCCCTCCTCTACGGTGTAGGATTGTATATACGAGACGCCACGCCTGAAGATAGGACTGGTTCTCCTGGGCTCAGAAGTAATGGAGATGGAGTCTCGCAGCATGTGTACCGGGTACTCAGTGGTGGTGGCGCGCGGGATCCGGGGAGGCTTCCAACCCTCTCCTGTAGCCTGCTCATCCTCGCTCACTCTTCCGCGTGGAGCTCGCCCGTCATCTCCTTCATGGCCACTTTCACCCTCCCCTTCCTCATCTTCCTGGTCACTACTGGCCTCGTCATCCCAGTCACTATCAGCCTCATCCTCCATCCGTGGGGCTACCCGCAGTGCTGTCCTCCCGAGCAGAGCCTCCCCTGACTGCCCGTAGAGAAAACGCAAGGTGTTGTGCTGGCAGCACCGCCGAGCCAGAACGGTATGCCCACTTCTCGTCGGCAGGAGCTCGGACGCCACATCGACAAGCTGGGTTTGCCTCCACGGCGTCGATTCTGTCCTATTGTCGCCGTAAGCAGGGTTGCCACTCCTACTGCTGGCTGCCGGTTCCTGCTCGAGGCTGACGACGCCACATCGGGCACGGAAGTCTCCTAGCACTCCTGCGATGCTGCTGCCGGACGACTGGTGCCACAGCTTAGTGTCCTTGTAGCTGCAGAGGAAAATGGCATCGCCAAACTGCCAGAGCCTACTGGCATCTTCTGTCTCCCGCACGCTCCCGCCGCCGCCGCGGCGCCGGAGCCCGTCAGCTGCCATGTCGCGCTCCGCACGATCTAGTGCCTCCTGCATGACGCTCCACAGCCTAGGGAGGTTCTCCTCGCTGTATGGGACCTCAAAGGCCGCCCCGCGTACAGCAGCCGAGCCCGACGACTCCCTAGCGATGCGCGATGCTGCCCGGACGGAGTCGTAGCTTCCAGGCAAGTGGTGCACAAAGTGCGGTCCAATCTTTTCGATGCTCGGCCTGATGAAGCCATCGAAGAACAACCGGTTCTGTTCCTCTCGCAGGGGCACTGGGCCCTTCTTCCGACGCTTCTCGTCGTAGAGCCGTGGGAAAAACATGTAGACTGTTCGTGGCCTTTGGTGCGCAAGCACGGTGTGCGGGATCTGGTAGATCGGGACCTGCTTGATCTTCTCTCCTACCTGTATGGGCACGCGAACGTGGATGGACTTGGAGAGGAGGAGGCTTGGCTGGGCCGTGATGCATATATTCAGCGGCCCTCTTAGGCTGCGCGGGTCTTTCGTGACGTGCAGGAAGCTGTCGATGTCGTGAACGGCGGGCGCCAGCTTCCGCTGCGGCACATCGTCTTGGTGGAGGCAGATCTCGGCATCTGACCAGTCTTTGTCCTCGTGCCAGCCCGCGAATTGGGCCTCGAGCCGGCTGGCTGGCGGCAGCTGGTCGCGACGGAGACCCGTGACTGAAGCATCAAGGGGCCGGACGGCCCGATCTAGGCCGAACTGTCGTGACTGTTCCTCTCGCTCGGCGAAAGACAACCCACTGGCTCTGGCGCTGGACCCAGCCCACGTCTCACGCAAGTGCAGATGGCGGCGGCAAGTTGCGAGGTGTGATGCGTCCTGGTCCTTGTGTTGATCCGCCGGACATGACACCAGGCCGGCGGTAAGGATGTAGACGATACGCCGAGCCAGTTTCTCCCCTTCGTCCAAATCTTCCTCTTCAACCCAGTTATAAATCTCCTGGCGGGTGGGTAGTTCCGCAGCAACGGGCTCGGCTCGTTCTTCGTCATGCGCTTCGTTTAGGGGATGCTCGCTTCGGGTGACAATATTTTCGCGTAGGTCATTATTTGCCCTGTTTATCATGCCGTCTAGGGCGGATGGTTAGCGGGTCGGGTGTATTGTGTAGAGATTGAGTGTTTGACCTGGGTAAGACCCATGACTACATGGCGGTGTTGAGCGCATACGCCATGACCTGTCATCCTCCTCGGCCGGATCCATCTGCATATCGGAGCCGTGTACTAGCGAGTGGTCATTCAGCAACACGTCGCCGTCTGGTGCAGCTGCGTCTGTCATATTGTCATCCATCGAGTCTATTAAATTGATTTCGTGTAAGTGTTAGCATGTCAAGGTCTGCGTCCGGAAAAGCATACCTGGTATACATTCTTTTCCCCCGTAGTGCCGTCTAACTGGAGGTCTAGATGAGAGCGGCTCGTTCAAATCTCTTCCCTGTCGCAACCTGGCGTTCCTTGAGGATTCATTAATCGGCGGTGACACATCCGAGCTCAGAGATGATGATAATGACGATGACGATGACTCGGGGAAGGCAGTGCTTGCTGCGGCAAGGCCTGTGCTACTGCCATTGTCCAATCTGCTGGCAAACGTGCTGTTGCTGGTGGCAGAGGAGAAATCCGAACGTAGCGTACCAGAGCTTTCCGCTCTTGGTGGCGTTCTTCTTTCGGACACCGCAAGTAAAGGCGAACTTGACTGCAGGTATCGTAGGATGGTGTTCTGAGGTCTGGTAGCACGGACGCCGGATGAAGACAAGCGGGAGAAAGAAACACCTCTTCCCCTGTGATCCTTGGGCTTAGACCGCATTCTTGACGTACCCTTGGCTTTCTGGCGCTCTGGAGCCATGATGACGATAATGATACGAATGCTTGACTTCTTGATGTAATAATTCTCACCAACAACAATTACTGCCAGCAAACTCGACCAAATCCTTGTTCCACGCCCACTCATCTTGTTGCCCCGCAGCTTCTCTGTCCGCAAACAGAGCATGCCCCCTCAACGACCTCCTGTAGATGGGCCATGAACTTATACTGACTATCGAACGGCAGGTATACTGAATCTTGGTCATCCTGTATGGACTGTTCAAGTCGTGACTCGGGGGGCTGTAGCCGCTGAATCTTTAATGGTCGGCTGAGGTTTTCCTCTGCATTTACGACTACAAGACCGCATTGGGTATCCTGAACGTTCGAGCGTGCTGTGTTTTGAAGCGATATATATTTAGCGTCCCACAGCTGTTGTCTTTTGCTCCCATAACCCCGGTTGTCGTTGGCTACACTCCCTTCAACGTTATGAGCGCGATCTTGGTCATGCGCTGCCATCACTACGTTTATGATTTCTGATGCTCACATGCACTGCTGCACGAGAGTGATCCAATATCTTCGAGCGCAAGGACACAATAAAAGCTCAAGGGGAAGGATATCGTGATGAATAAAAGCGTGGACACTTCCGAGAAGAAAAGTTCACTCAGCCATGGCGTCAACAAAACCAAAAGTGAAGCATGAACGACGTTTTGTTGTCCGATGGCGCTTGGAAACGGCATAATGCCAGGGAAATCTGGCTGACCACGGTTGGCACGAACGAAAAGTACATAATGCGGCGGGATTCGGACGATCCTCCGGACAGTAGGTAGACCAACTAGCATGCCCTGATCGTTGGATTTGAGCAGCGTGAGAGCTTATATGTGGCACGTGTTCAGACGCGTCGTTAACGCGTAGAGTAGCGATTGTAGTCTCTATGGAAATCAATACATGGAAATAGATCGGAGATAGACGCATACGTGAGAATGAACAGGGGGTAGGCGACAATTTGGGGTACACGACAATTAAGAATAGAAGAGTAGGGGCGAGGGTGACCTAGGGTGAGGCAATTGCAAATACGTATCGAATGTTCTGTAAAACTTCAGCTTGGTCGGGAAGGAAAGGCAAGTCAGCGTTGTCTGATGATGGAGAAATAATAGGGGTTCCACCGTAGCTCGGCGAACCTGAAAGCGTGCACGGACGAAAAGAATGTATTACGACGCAATTCCGGGGAAATTGGAGGGATGTCGAGCGTGCACGGACCAGAAAATGTGCATTGCGTCGCAATGTTCGCGGTAATCATTGTAGTAGTAGTAGGGAGTTCTTGTTTGTGGGGCTCTAGGAAGCGGGGCCATTCCGTGACTCGAAGCCACTGGGATTGATGTCGCGGGTCAGAAGATAGAAGGTTTATGTTAAAGCCAGTCTGGTTTGATATTGCTGAGTTTTCGTTTTCCTGCTGAGCAAGCTGAAGGTTTATGATGTCCTCGAGTCTAAGTCACGGGACCCGGAAGCCGTCAGCCCGAGATCCCGTCACCCCGCTTTCAGCCGCAACACCACAACCTTCATCAATTGAATTACTTGAAAAGTCGATATAATATCACGATTTTCATCCGGTCTTCGCCTAAAATGCCTTCTTATACGGAAGAAGATATGCTTATAGCAATTAACCTTGTTCAAAATGGCCTATCACAAGTCAAAGCTGCTGAAGAAGCTACAGTACCCCGATCAAGCTTACGGGATCGACTCAAGGGTATTGAGCCTCGAAAGAAGGCTCATGCCGATCAACAGCGGCTCGGCCCGACCGTTGAAGCCGATATCATCTCTTTTTTAAGGCTTCAAGATACTCTTTGTACGCCGTTAACGCATTTCCAAATCAGGCAACTTGTTATCCGGATTTTGAGATCACAAGGCGATCACAAACCGCTCGGCAAGCATTGGGTTACCCGATTTATCACCCGCTCTGAGCGAATCAAATCACTGAAAGCGATTAGAGTTGAATTTAAGCGTATTGAAGGCTCTAAATCTATTATTATCCGCTCTTGGTTTGACCAATTGAAGGACCCCGAGGTCACGGTCATCCGCGGCTGCAACCGTTGGAATATGGATGAAACGGGGATCTTCCAAGGGGTCGGTATCAACGGTTTAGTCATTGGCCAATCAGAGAAGCGGAAGACCTTGAAAAGAAGCCCTCATAGGCGCAGCTGGGTCACAATAACGGAAGCTATCTGTGCCGACGGCACGAGCCTTATTCCCTTTGTAATCTTCAAAGGGGATCAGCCGCAACAACAATGGTTTCCGAGGGATCCTTCCTTTTTAGGCAATTGGCGCTTTACAACGTCACCGAAGGGATGGACCACTAACGAGATCGCAGCCCTATGGCTCAAGGAGATCTTCATCCCGTTCGCGCCGCCCAAACGGGAAGGGGAAAAGAGGCTTCTTTTCCTAGACGGGCATGACAGTCACCTAACGGATGAATTCATCTTCAATTGCATTAAGCATAATATACACCCCTGTTACCTTCCCCCACACACGTCACATATGCTTCAGCCTCTTGATTTAACTATTTTTAGTTACTTGAAGATGACATATCGTCGTGAACTTGAGATGGAAGCCCCACTCGTTGAACAAGGAAATACAGCTAAGGCTGCCTTTTTAAGGTGTTATTTTAAGGCTCGGGCCGCTGCCTTTACCGAAGAGAAGATCCGGGCCGGCTGGCTTGCATCAGGCTTATGGCCTATCAACGTTATGAGACCGTTATCAAGCAAATACGTGATACCGGATGAAATTGAGGCTGAAGCTGCCGAATCAGGCAATCCGTCTACACCACCAGCCAATACGAGGGCTCAATTCCGCTATCTCAATACACCACATAGTCAATCCGATGTAATACAGCTTGCAAAGGCCGAATTGGGCAAAGATGCACTTACACCAACAAAGAGGCATCTATTCCGGACTATTGGAAAGGGACTAGATGACCGGGCCGTTGAATTAGCTTTAACAAGGGATGAAAATCGGATATTAAGCGAGAAAAACGACCAATCAGAGGTCTCAAAGAGAAAGAAGCTCTCAAAAGACCCGAATCAGAAGGTATTTACTTTAAAGGAAGTCTATGAAACAAGGGACACTATTATAGTTCAAATAGGAAAGAAATAAGGTTCTTTTTTAAGTTTTTAAATAGATATAAGCTTCTTCTATTAGTAGCGAAAAACCGGATAAGAATTGAGCTTATTTTCGTTGATTTCTATATAGTTGAAGATATCGAGGTTGTGGTGTTGAGGCTGAAAGCGGGGTGACGGGATCTCGGGCTGACGGCTTCCGGGTCCCGTGACTTAGGTTGAGTAAACGCAGGGCCGATGTTAGTTGCGTCACTTCCTGCATCAGATCCAGATGGGCTTTCCTCTATTTCCTCGTGAACTTTGCGGGCCTTAACGATGAAGTACCTGCATCGTGGGCCGTGAAAAAGGGTTTGACAAGCGACTGGAGTCCGGACCAGACCGGCTTGGGTCAAACCTTTGATCCCTCCGGCC
>JAADJG010000297.1:0-33761 GCA_012932025.1 Fusarium austroafricanum | reverse complement strand
CCCCCCCCCCAAAGCAAAACGCTGTTGGACAATTCAGCTGCCAAATGCCAATCAATTTTGTTTGTTTGCCTCAAACGGCTTTGGCTTAACCTTCTAATGGTGTACACATGTCTAAGGTTCAACTGCCGCATTGTTTTTCCTTTTTTTCTTTCCCCTTCACTCTCCCTGCAAACGGGTTAAAACTGCCATCATCCATTCCCGATGCACTTCGGAATTTCCAGAAGGGCTAGAACGCTAACTTTGTCTTCCGCTGACAAGCGCAAAGCAGGGATGCTTTCGCTAAGTTATCACTAAGTAAGAAAAGCTCCAAGCTGTCAGAGCGAACCGTGCCGCCAATCATGACTCGTGGTGGAAACATTTGTAGCTCATTTAGGGCGCTTGTCTCTTCAGCCTGTTCTGTCGATCTCGTGGCAAATATTAGAGCTTCCTTCTGCTATCTAACCGCCTGTTATCAAAAACGAACTGGATTGTGATTGATGATACCTATTGCACTCTAGTCAAGACAGGCATTTCTATCCTTTCGTAATAGGTCAGAGGCAACAACCAGCAGACACCTCAATGCAACGGAAGCTAGCAGACACTATTGCTACAATTCATTAAGCATATCCATCAAAGGAGTCAATGCCCAATATCTCGTATCCACATTCATCCATCAGCCTCAAATGGCCTCTATTCCCTCAGCCCAGTAAAACTAAAACTAATTGCCTACAAACGCACACATTCACCGAAGCGACCGCTCCTCGCCTATCGCTCCAGACCTAGACCTGCCCCGTGTGGGTTACAACGCATCTGTCTGCCAGGGGCCATCCCGCTTGTCAGCAAAAATTAGCACTGAACTGCAGTGAGTCGGCTCCGTTCCGCGTTGTGGCTGGCCAAGACAAGATCAGTCAAACCGTTGGTAGAGCTTTTACTGCCTCGTGGCATTAGAGAAAAAAGTCCCGAGGCCTAGAAGGTTTTGGCGAAGGCCGAAAATGGAGCTGATGATACTGTAAAAAGGTAATTCGGGAAATATTTGTGGGATGGTTGCAGATTCAACACAACATGCAGATTGAGAGACGTGTTTGAGAGGTGATATGATGTTTCTGGTTCGAAATGTTCCTACCGAGCACGGTCGAGACCGTTTGGACTTCAGGGATAGGTTTTGTTTCCGGCGGTCAATGAAGATGTTTTAAGAGAGCGCATCAGCATTTCTGGATGAAAAACGATGATGGATGCACAACATCAGAATTTACAGATATACCATGTCCACTCTCTCAATTAATGCCGTGCATGCAGCTCAACACCCATGTCGACGTCTGTTCTCAATCTCACTGTCTCTCCTCCGCTCCATATTTCCAAACTCTGTTTATCTGTTTGCTTCCCATCTAAGCAATCCGTATACATTCAACCATCCACAGACTCAATACTTGGACAAATGCAATTTAATCCGTACAATTAATTACCCTGTTTCAGTAGCCTCTACATCATCAAGTCTCAATTACGTCTCAATGGGTCGATGATACACCACTAACGCAGCCTCCCGTCTCAATCCCAGTCAATCAAACGGGAACAAGCAGATTGCCAGAAAACAACTGCACATCATGACCATCATTGTGGCCGTTGGTGGTGGTTTCTGGCTGGGATGCTGCGTGGCGCAGAAAGCAAAGTGGCCTGATTTTCCAACAGCCCATTTTAAATAGACCTGCCCACCAGCAGTGCAGTAACGCGTGAGCGGAGGGGGCCGGAACGGAGGGCACGCGGGATGCCAATGTTAGGCTAAATGTCCTGTCCACCTTTTTGATGTATGGAGGGGTACATGGGACATATCGCGGGAAATACTCGTCGAAACGTCCCGTACCGTCGTCCGTTGTAATGGACCGTGCTTGTGTAATGGGATGTTTTACGGCACGAGATGGATCACGAGGCGCGTTCCAACTTTTCGGTACCTTACCTTACCTTGCCTTGCCTTACCTTACGGTCGGGAGTCGCCATTTCTCTTAAACGCGGGTGTTTTTATCGCGCGTTTACGGTATCTTTTCCCCGTGCCTCACCGGGACCTGCTACAGTAGCAGTCATTCACCTACAGGCTACAGCTCACCGTAACATAACAGGTACGGACGGTACGTACACAGCGGCAGATCAACACCGAGAGAAACTAAGACTTAGGCTGCGGGCGGCTTGCGGCGTGTCTGCGGCTTTCTTGCGGCAACTAAACCTCTAGCGTGTGTGCAGCTGAGACAATGAAAGACAAAGCGTTTGTCTGGGTATTCGGGACGGGGAATCGGGAGGAAATTGAAGAGTAGCAGCATCACGATGATGCTGTGTTAATTTAGCTGGAGATGGCACATGGATGGGATTTTGCTTCTTTTTTTTTTTTTTTAACCCTGCTGTTGCTATCCTCCGCGATCACGATGAACATGATGTACAGCAATTGTCCACTGATGATCTCCGCTGTCAGATCAGCCTTGTTCAACGGAGATCATCACTCGGATCTGCACCTCCAAAACCGACCGAGGCACAACAACGTTTGTTCTTGTCATCATCTCACTCTGTGTGTCTTGTTTCTCTCTAAAAATGTCTCGGCTGTACTTTCCCGTCTTCCCCGTATTTCAGCCACGGAAAAAAGCAATACGACGGGAAGATGCAGAAACAAACACACTCACAGACTGTCAAAGCTACACATTGCTTTGTTCCAAGTACCAATGCGGCACGGCGTAACGTCCCTGCAGCGGGCCGTGTCGGCTAACCATTTCCATCCAATGCCAAAATGAAGTCGAAGCCTCTGTTCTGTACTGTACTGTGCTGTGCTGTGCTGTGCTGTGCTGTGCTGTGCTGTGCTGTACGTAGTAAATAACTGATTCTTGACTCGACAATTGTTACACGAACTTTCTATTGTACAGCACAGCACATACCAAGTACAATTGATGCTTGGATACAGTGCACCTTAAGCTTTGAGATTAAAGCTAATCTCTTGTTCTCGTCACATTTCGGCACCGTCCGCGCGTCCGTGCTTGTCTATCGCAACACGCCTTTTGGCGTCAATCCCTGTTATTTCCCCTCAATCATTCGAGTAGCATGATGTCACCCAAGCTTTGGTGTGAAGCTATTCACGGACTATTTTCATCTAATCTCGTACTATACTATACATACAGTAAATACTAGACTACAGGATACTCAAGTATGAGTCTGTCGTGCAAATGGGTCCCTGCGTAGACTGAAGCTCCAGCCGGGTAGTCAGCGTCCTCGGCCGGCCGGCCGGGTGGAATTGTTCCCTCTTCTCTCATTGCAACAGCAACAAACTCCACATTTTGACTTAAGCTTGGATCGTCAATTGGCAAAGCAATTGTATTTCTGTAAAACAGTGGCGCATGTGCTGTAACTCGAGAATGTCGCTCCTCCTTTTCTTTACGGGAACGACAAACGACAAACGTTTGTCTGTTGGCTTTGAGGCCGCGTCTTCCCCTCAATTCATGTGTCACACATTGTGACACCTAACCGAGAGAAAAGATGATATCTCACAAAAACCTTGCATCGCCCATGCTGTTCCCACGAACCATTCCTTTGCTTTCGCTTCCCCAGCCAACGGTTTGACAAAAGGTCTGTTCTCGTTTGTGCCCCTCTGATCATAGCCTTTTTTGTTGTTCGCCGCCCTGCTTTTCCATCCCCCATACATCATTCCTTTGTCGCTGTCTAATGCCCAATTGGAAATGCATGTTGGTACAGTACTGCACATTTACTGCTGCATTACTTCAGCGTGCGCTAGCTTATTCCAGTCCACGTAGGTAGGTACTGACTGTACTGTGCACTACCTACACAAGCGCCTGCAGGATCTCGTCTGCCGAATCTCAACCGTTGTAACTGTAACCCCCTTGCCTATCCCACTGATCGACAACAAGACTTTCCGTTTTCTCTTGTTCGTAGTCCTCAGCTCGCCAATCTTACTATTCGCTGAGCTCCACTGCACAGAAGCCAAGATTGAAAGGACCTGAGGCCCTGGTCGTAGCCCGTTCCAGACGCAAACGTGAAGAATTCTACGGAATACTGTATGTACTACGTAAAGTTATTCTCCCATACCGCCGGCAAAGTTGCAATGCCAGCAAACCCCGCTGCCTGCATCGAAGATCCCGGGACTTCGGCGCCCTCGGAGCCGCGATTAGGCATTGATCTTGAGACGGACCGTTGAAGTTAATTGAATGAATGCCTCACTAACTAATGCTTGATCGGAATGGATCCACAATTGTACGGATCCGGCCATATTATGCGCATCGTAGCAGTGACAGTCTGGCAGTTGAGTAACGAATTACGAGATACTCTGTACAGATCTTGGCATTAATTCCACATGGCAGACACGCTAGTTTGAAAGAGTGGATGATTCAGATGGGTCGGCTAAGCCTATTATTATCATGCTTGCGCACGTGTTCGTTGTCGACGCTATGGACATTTAATGCCGGAAGGGGCGGAAGTTGACATATCTCAGTCTTTGTTAGCTGTCGCAGGCGAATTAATTGAGTTTGACCAAGTGGGAGACCCTGAGAAGAGCTTGCAGTTGCAGTGCTGGTTTTGACTGTTGGTTGACGCCCGCTTGTTACGCGTCGTCTCGGTTGAACAGCCTGTCCGACAGCCCGTACTGATCGCTGTGTTGGATCAAGAGTTTTTATACTGTTAGATGAATTTCCGGGCAATTGAGAGAATGTTTAGGGTAGTCATTCGACCAAAAAGAGGATATATTGTGCGTCAATCAGCGTAGGGCTGATGTTCTCTTGGTACTGTCAAACCATGCTGACGGGAGAGGGCACGTCGCAGAGGCACAAATTCTAGATCAAGAGCCTGTCTATTATTGGATCAACTTAAGAATAATTGAGCAAAATCTCATGGTAACTATTTTCTGAAGTAGGCTATTCGTTGTGCGTCAATCAATGTACGACTGATGTTCTGCTGGTCAAGTTGTTCACACCTGAAGGAAGAGGGCTTGTCGCAGAGTTGCAAATTCTTGAGCAAATGCCTATCTATTGCTGGAACAATCGATGGTAATAATTGAACAAATGCCCAGAGCAGTTATTTGCCCAAGAAGACAATTTGTCGTACGCCAATCAGTGTACAGGTTATGTTCTCACCATAAAGTTGTTCAGGCCTAACACGAACAGGTTTGTCGCAGAGCCGCAAATCCTATAAATATGAAGCTAATACATCATTCTACATACTATAAACTAATTCAAACGCGTTACCGAGATTATCTGGATCAAAATCTTAGTTTTGGCGGTGATATCATCGAGTGACAAGTTTACAGCTGGCAGCCGTCTACCCTATGGCAAGACTCGGTGGTTAAGCTGCGGCTCGAGTCCAGAACTGCCATAATGACGAAATAGAGTGGTCCAAGAGTGTCTGTGAGTTCAATAGAGCATTTGAGTGCTCTTATTGGTGCCATTTGTCGACCGGGGTGCGTTGTTGCGATGCTGTCGCCTGTCGCTCGGCTGCTCAGCGCTGGCTGTCCAAACATCATCAACTCTAGAGGATGAGCGCAGGCTTCATTCAGCCGGCATTCACAATATCTTATGTCGCCCAGTTCACTAGAAGCTTTAAATGAGATTGCGACTCAATTACCAGTTGTTCAGCTATTGCAGTCGAGTTCATGGGACTACCACCCGAACAGCGTCCCTGCTCACTTGAGCACTCACCTGCTTCGACCACCGCACTATGTCTCCTGAGCAGGCAAACACTCCATTCACTATACATCACCGGTCATGCCCGGTCTGTATCTGACAGTCGCAGTCGCAGTCGCAGTCGCAGTCGCAGTCGCAGTCGAACAGAGCTCCAAAATTTTGTGGACAAGTATCCTTCTCCCTTCCCCTGAACCTGGGCTTCTTCTCTTCTTTCTCCTTACCACAACCCCGACACTTCCAAAGATCTTCGACCACAAACCAAAGATCTCACTTCTACTACGCCAACATAACAACATCGACAGCAACACCTCTCTCACATACCACCAGCCTTTCAACCCCTTACGACAACGACATGTCTGCCCAGAACAACATGTCCAAGGCCAACGCCACCACCTCCGCCGACAAGGCCGATAACAACACAAAGGTCAACAAGATGACCTCCAAGACCTCCGAGGAGCGTGGATTCTTGCTGAGTCTTCTCAACAACATCCTGTCTTCTCTCAGCAATGAGAAGGAGGACTTTGTCCTCATCAACCACGAGGATGCCCACGAGGATGCCCACGAGCCATGGGGACTTATCATGGTCGACAAGAAGACTGGTTGGGGCGGCATCATGGAGACCAACAACGGCGACGAAGACCAAGTCTTCGCTCGCCTGGTTGAGCGTCGCAACGCTCTTATCGAGGCTCATCGCCTTGCCTCCGACGCCACTCGCGCCCAGAACACTCCCTGTGACAAGAACTGAGCTCGTAGACTGCAGAAGTAAGTCCACAGTGAAATGTAAGTGACTTTGCTTCGAGTTTTTGGGCAATGCTAATTCTTGCGCCCAGGTTCAGATGTGACAATGATCCATAGATGATCCATAGTCTTGGAAGTATGACAATGATGATGATTGAGATTAGAGACTGTAGATAGTCCCAGATAGACGACATACTGGAGAGAGGAACAAGACCGAGAGTAGGACATCTAGAGAGAGAAAAATGGCTAGGTAATTGAGATATTGTATCATGTAGCTGTGCTGATAAGTACACTCTGGTATTAATAGCTTCTTAGATAGTTATTTAATCTCTTGCCCTGATTCAGCGGCCGCTGAGGCCATCTACCCCTAATCGTGTGTAGTGTCTAACAAAAATACCTTCTGCATCGCCCTTCCTATGCATGTCATCCCCAAAGCAAGCCATCGAACAGCTCGTCCGTAGAGTTACGTGTTCTGGTCGACCGTCTGTTACTTCCATCTCTGTTCATGCGCTCCACAAGAGGTTCACGAGCGAAGGTGTCAGGCCTACTACTCTGCGTAGTAAACGAAAACTCGGACTTCTCATATTCCGACTCCAAGTCATCCGCCGCGGATGCGGCAACAGACCGACGCTCCTATTCCGCAGTCCGTTCTCCGCCCCGCCAGAGACCGTAATAGCCTTCACAGTTCTTCCACAGCTTGATGGTACCGTCTTCCGATCCGGTGGCATACAGCTTGCCATCAGGGGAGAATGCGATCGACCAGATAGGACCGTGGTGTCCCTTGTGTACGTCCGTTTCCTGCCCATCATCATATCGGAGCACCTTGGCCCATGTACCAGGCTCCTCGCCGACAACCAGCTTGCGGCCCTTGAGGTCGAGTGCTACACTGGCGATAGTGTAGTTCAGACTAATCCGCTTCAGCTCATCCATCCCCTGAAGACCGCCCCAGAAGTACACCGTCTTTCCAGCAGCAACAGCAAGCACTGGCTTTCCACCACCAATGTCGCTAGGTGAGGCGTACTCGGGAGCCAATGACACCATCTCGCAGGACTTGATGTCTCCATCAAGGACTTCGTGTCGGATGCAGGCTCGGCTAGGCAGGTCAAGCCACCGGATCGTCTTATCGGAGGCAGTCACGACAATGTTGGGGTCCTGGGTCCAGCAAATGAACTTGATGGAACCGGTATGGACGCCCTCGCCAATCTCAAAGCCAGTCGAAGCAGAGATTGTGGCAGGAGAGCCGGAAGCTGCGAGTTCTGAGAGGTCAAAGACGCGTAGCTTCTTCTCCATACCGCCAGTCGCAACAAGGTCAGAGTTGTCTGGAGGATACGCAACGGCCCGGACGATGTGCTCGTGCTGCAGAGTGTAGAGCAGTTCGCCGGTGCTGGTGTCCCAAATCTTGCTATACGAGTGTAAGCAGCGAAGGGTTTCGTTGATGTGCACACTCACGCTGAAAAGTCGGCCGATGCAGTCGCCGCATTGGAAGAATCGGGACTCAATCTAGCTTGCCAAACAGCACCTTTGTGGCCGATAAAAGTGCCAATCCTAAACAGTCAGAAGAGCCAGAAGACCCGGATGACGAAGACCTACCAGTCGCCCGTGATGCCATTGCGAAGCATTGGGTTACCATCTAAGTCGCGTCAACATATCTCCTACAAAGACGATTGGCGCAGCGTACCTTTGCAGGCCGAAATCATGAGGTATTCATCTTTGTTTTCGACATCCTTCGCGATTCCAGAGAATGCGATGTGCGGAACGGGTCTAGAATGACCGTGACAGGTCAGAGGATGATATTGTCGAGGTTCGGAAGCCATTGCGACAAAATCGTGAAGCGAAGACGAGTGGGGGATGGGGTTTGTTGTTGTAGATCCGAGCCAATTGCGTCCAGTTGTAGGATGCGATATCGGACGAAGTGTAGCAAGATGGTCGATTAGGATCGAGAGCTTCAAAATTGGAAAGTAGAGAAGAGATCGTAACGGTCGTAGGCGTCGTTAAGAGCGGTTCGTATCGTGACTCGTGCAGTGGTTGTCGCGTGTCGTTGCAGAAATATGGAGCGTCCTTCTAGAGCAAATGACGATAACGAACCCAAAACTGGAAGGAAAGGGATAGAGAATTGGAACGTCGTAGTCGTGATTGTGCTGGGGCGAGTCGTGAGTGAGGTGGTGAAGTGTGACTATTGCCCCCAAAGCGAACCCCCGTAAAGAGAAAGGAAAGGAGGAGGAGGAGAGGAGGAGGAGACAAAAGGAGGGCGGTGATCAAATCTTTGCGAAGATGGGACTGGGACTGATGGAACACGACAGGGAAGGAAACAGGCGCATTCAAATGACAGGGTCACGCTTGCCCGACTTTGTACAGCGGGGTTGCAGGTGGACGGGGTGGCTTCCTTCCGGGAGTGCACCGCCACAAAGCGGGGTACAATTGGGGGGCTCGAATGAAGTTCGATGATGCTGGTCGTAATAAGGTTATAATGAGCTAAGGAATGTTCATGGCCATAGAGAGACTCTTTCCTTAAAAAGTTAGATGAAAATATTCTCGTGTCTCGAGCTTGTTTCTCGTTGCCCAGCACTCGCTTGGTGTTCGGCCAGGTGGAGGTGGCTGGTGCTGGTGCTGGTGACGCATTGTGGCTTAAGCTGAACGGGACAGATCCGACGGGAAGGGGCAATCAATCGATCAGTTTCCATTACTGACCAGCGGCCAGTAAACGACTCGACGATTTGTCACGTTGCTTGTTGATGATATTTTATGATACAACATATCTCGGTTTTGTTGCTCTTTTTTGACGTGACGTGACGATTTCTTTGTTAGAGAGTAGCAGGCCATTCTCTTTCTTTCTTTGTTCGTTCCTGCTGCATCGTCATCCAGTCATCCATCAAGCTCCCCTCCACTGCATTGAGCAGTGTCACATACTTCCTCTCCTCATCCATCAAACCATCCCGTAAAATGTCCGATTTTAAGCTGTCGGCGCAATTGGTCGGCCATGAAGCCGATGTATGTACTCGCTAGACGATGCTCAACCCAGTAAACACTGACCCATCTTAGGTTCGAGCCGCAAGCTTCCCCTCTCCCGATACCGTCGTAACCGCCTCCCGCGATTGCAGCGTCCGTGTATGGCGCCGCACCCAAGCATCTCCTCCCAATTTTGACGCGACCCTCTTGAGCCGAGGCTCCGAATACGTCAACTCGGTCTCCTTCTTTCCTCCGTCCAACGAGCATCCAGATGGCTATGTTGTCTCTGGCGGCAAAGATACCATCATCGAAGTCAAATCCCCCAAAGCATCCAGCTCCGATAACGCCGAACGTCTTCTTATCGGCCACTCCAATAACGTCTGTACCCTCGACGTCTCCCCCGATGGTAAATACTTAGTATCAGGTGGCTGGGATGGCCAGGCGCGTGTATGGAGTCCCCAGAAATGGGAGACTGAGCTCTCTCTAAGCGGCCACGAAGGCAAGTCGGTCTGGAGTGTCGTTGCGTTCGATGGCCACACGGTCGTCACTGGCTGTGCTGACAAGATCATTCGTGTATTTGACTTGCGACAGTCGACTGCTGGAGAGGTGTCACCCAGTTCACAAATCCACACTCCTGACGTTGTTCGCGCCCTTTGCCGAGTCCCCAAGGGTCACCCCAGCGGTGCAGACATTGCGAGTGCGAGTAACGATGGAACAATCCGTTTGTGGAAACTGAACGGTCAGCAAGTCGCTGAGCTCCATGGACACGATAGTTTTGTTTACAGCTTAACCAGTCTCCCGACAGGCGAGCTGGTGAGTTCTGGAGAGGACCGTACTGTCAGGATATGGAAGGGCAACGAATGTGTACAGACCATCACCCACCCGGCCATTTCTGTATGGACAGTCGCAGCCAATCCCGAGACTGGCGATATTGTTACAGGCGCCAGCGATAGTATTGCCCGCGTCTTTACACGAAGTCCCGAACGCACTGCAGACGAAGCGACACTCAAGGAATTTGAGGAATCGGTCAAGGCGTCATCGATCCCTCAACAACAAGTTGGAGGTGTCAACAAGGAGAAGCTTCCGGGTCCTGAGTTCCTCACATCCAAGTCGGGCACCAAAGAGGGACAAGTTCAGATGATCAAGGAAGATAATGGCAATGTGACTGCTCATACTTGGTCAATGAGCCAACAGCAATGGATCAACGTCGGAACGGTCGTCGATGCTGTTGCCAGTACCGGAAAGAAGGTTGAGTACCAAGGAAAGATGTACGACTACGTATTTGACGTCGATATTGAGGATGGCAAGCCTCCTCTGAAGCTTCCCTACAACCTCTCCGAGAACCCATACGAGCGAGCCACCAAGTTCTTGGGCGACAATGAGCTGCCGCTCTCTTACCTCGACAACGTGGCCAACTTTATCACCGAAAACACCAAGGGAGCTACTCTGGGACAAACTTCAGAGGCGAGTGGTCCTGACCCGCTTGGTACCGAGTCGCGATACCGACCTGGTGAGAACACCGAACCCAAGGTGCTTCCTCAAAAAGACTATCTCAGCATCACAGCAGCCAAATATGAAGGTAAGAAGCCCGTGTCTTCGTTTTTGTTTAGTTACTGACTCCTTCAGCTATCTTTAACAAAATTCTCACCATCAACAAGAACATGGTCTCATCAGGCCGCAAAGATGCTGCCTTCAACCCAGACGATGAATCCGTGCTGTCTGAACTACGGGCCGCGCTTGAGTCCAACAAGCCTGTTCCCCAACACTCCATCCCTCTTCTCGTCCGTATCCTCACTCAATGGCCCTACTCAGACCGTCTGGCTGGTCTGGATCTCCTTCGCTGCGTTGCGAAATACCCCCTCGTTGCCCAATACTCTGACCCTGCCACTGGCTCCCTTCTCGACCTCGCCTTTGCAGCCTCTCTGCCCCAAGGCGAAACTCCCAATGAGAACGCTGCCATGATGGGTCTACGCACCCTCGCCAACATATTCTCCACGGCTAATGGCCGCTCGATTGTTAGCGCTCAATCTGACGAAGCCATTTCGTTCCTGGAGCGTATCGTGGGTGTATCAACAGACCCCATCGGACCCTTCAACCGCAACGTCCTGATCGCTGCCACTACTGCAGCAATCAACCTCTCCGTTCTCGTTCATCGCGAGCGTCTTCTCGGTCCTGATCAGCGCCGCCGTCTCGCTATCCTTCTCGGCACGATCCTCTCCCGCGATGGTCAAACAGACTCGGAAGTTCTATACCGTGCGCTCGTGGCGCTCGGCACATTGCTCTCCGCTTCCAAGGCGGAGGCGGCTAATCTCGGTATCAAGGGGTGGATCCAGAGCGCGGTTGGACGAAGCTCTGAGGAGCGTGTCAAATCTGTCGCGGCCGAGTGCGCTAAGGTAGCTCCATGAGTGTTATGTGATTGTTGGTGACGGGTATGCAGGCTGTTGCATGCCAAGCCGGGTTCCGCTTGACGTGGAACGGCGGATGTACGGAATTAGAAGAGAATATGATACATAGAATGAGCGGTAGATGAACCAGACTTTGATACTCAGTGGCTTAAATTGTGCATTGTGACATCGGTGTTGGTGGCGATCATTTGGTGGTGAGTATCCATCATTCGATCTCATCAATTTCGATGCATCCTCTCATATCTCATCTCGATATCTCATCTTTACAATATCTCATCACATCAAAAAATAAATTCATGAAGTTGAATAGTCGTAGATTCAATCCAACGCGACATCTCAAATGAATGAAGCTGGTGGTATATAGTATAGAGCTGCCCCAACACCAGACCAACGTGCGATCATCTAGTCCCCTCAGGAAACCGCAGCATTAAAATAAAAGAAGGCATATATAGATATAAAAATAAAAAAAAAGTCCGGGGATATCCCAATTCCCTCCATAAAACGCCATTCATTATGCTTTGTACATTTTTTTTCTTTTCGTTTCTGTCAAATCACGCAAGTAGTGCAATTGCACCAGCGGCTGCTAACGGTAGCCATCCTGCCCAGCCCAACTGGCGCAGGGCTCTCGTCGCGCCTGATTTGCTCGCGTATTCGTCGCTGCCGGATGCTTTGGTCGTGATGGTGTAGACGTCTGCGAATCCGATGTCGGTGGAGTTGAAGCAATTGGTCTCGTTTACTTCGGCGAGTCGCTTGTCTCCTGGGTCTGCGAAGATAATATCCACGCACTGCACGTGTTAGCTCAAGATCTCAAAAAGCGATCGGTGGAAACATACTGAATAGAGAGCTGCGCCGTGGATGGCGAGTTCTACTACTTGGATGGTGGCCTTGTCACCGGCCTTGACGGTCACGTTGTGCGGTAGAGGCACCTGAGGGAGGCAGATGGTTCCGGGGAAGGGATTGTTGGTGGGACCGAGGATTTGGAACATTGGCACAATGGGCTGTGTCATGTTTGCTGGTCCACCGTCTGGACCATCATCGCCAAAGCCCATGTTGACGTACGCGAAGGCTGTTTGGTGGCCGCGGAACCAGCCGGGCTGGAAAGCGATTGCGCCGCCCTTTGTGGGCCAGTATGTTCGGTTTGTCGTGACATTGTGACCGCCGCCTGGTGAAACTGTTAATTGCTGTCTGTTTGCGAGAGAGGAGAGGAGAGGAGAGGAGAGAAGAGGTTGGAGAGACGTACAAGGGTAGATCCATTGCATGCCATAAGGAAAGGTCGCGTTGGTGATGAGGTTGTTACCTCGCCATCCTGGGTATGTTATCACGCTGTGGGCGGAGACGACAGCCGCGAGGAGGATTGTGAGAAGTGCCGATGTTCTCATGATTGCGGTGTTGTGTTTTGGTGGTGTATATGACAGACGGACAGAACAAGATAATACAAGACAAAGACTCTTCAAGGCTCAGCCTCGAACATTTAAATCACGAACCAACTGTGGAAAAAGCTAGGATCGGAGAAAAAGGCTCGAGAAAGGAGAGGAGAGTCAGCTGGGTCTTAAGGCAGCCCGCAGGAGGTGGCCATTTTCGCAGGCGCCCAGGTCCATGATGGTGCCGTGGATAGATGTGATGGCCGAGCAGCGGCCCAGTGAGAGGCCTTTGACGATGCATCTTGGAGGGTGTGACCCCTGCTGCAGGACCCGTGGCACGAGCCAATGGGAACACCGGGAGCTGTGATTTACAGGGCTACAGGGCGGTTCTGTGCCGTGACTGGAGTCGTTTTAAGCGCTGGCGCTAGAACATATTTGGAGAACCGCCAATGAGAGGAGAGAGGCTGGCAGTGGACTCTTAGCGGGGAAGAGGCTGGATTACAGGGCCATGGCCGGTTGATTGACAGAGACCTACTTTCAGACCATGGATCGTGAGCTGTGGGAATACTTAAAGTGCCGGGTACCGGCTGCTATCGACTCACTTTATCCTGAGATCGGATGAGTTGAGCCGATGAACTACTTTGTAGCCGCTTGAGAGTGACCGAGTTTGAGTGTCAATCTGCTGACTCGCTGTGATACCCGTTGTTCCTGTTGGTGATGGTTAGACGTTAGACGCTGAGTTGCACAATCACAGACCAGACACAGACGACGGACACAGACGGACACAGGGCGTAAGCTGATGGTTGTGTTGCATTCGCAGCCGTAGTACTGTACTATACTCCATAGCAATTGTCGCAGTTCAACTTGTGCATACATAATTTGACTCATTGTAACCACCAGGTTTAATCATGCGCCTTGTACTGTGTAGCTGCAACACGGCAAGGCAACGATAGTAACAAAGGAGTGTTAAATAAATGTAATTAATTGTTTGCAAAATAGTATAAATTGATTGAAGAGACAAGCCAGTCGGAGTTTTAATTCTCGTCATTGTTTAAGACATCCACCAAGTCAAACGCCACCAATAAGATTGAAGATCAACACCAGCCTAAAACACTCACCTTGGCTTCACCGGGCTTCACCGAGAATTGTGGAGTCTCGAAATCTCAGTCTTCACGACGACTTCATTGAGCCAAGGGTACTACCCCACTCAAAGCTTAATTATCCCACTTTGTTCATTTTCTCAACGCTTTGACGTCTTATTTCTATCCATTTTAGACTTTGCTTCAACATCATCGACATCAACTTTAGAATGTCCTCCGACTCAGAATGGACGCCCGTCGTCCGCAAAGGCCGTAAGAACAAGAATAACAATGCCAAGTCAAACTCAGATTCAAATTCGCCCGCCAAATCTCCCTTTGTTAAGCCGTTGAAGAAGAATTTGAGAGATCCCAAGGAGCTGCATGATGACTACAAGCGATACCGTGAGCAGTGGGAGTTGGAGGAGTACTGTTCAAGAGTGCGCGAGATCGTTGCGACAAAAGCAGCGCATTTGAAGGGAATTAATAAGGCGATTAATTTTGGTATCGGATCGTTTGATCCGAGATTTGGTGCAGGTGTTGGGCTGAGATCAAGCTTTATACAACTTGCGGCTTTTGAGGACATGGTTGAAGAACTAGGTCTGTCTCCCCTCTTCTCTCACAGACGGCTGTGGCTAATGATGTTATAGAGAAAATTACAGGTGAAAAGATCAAGACTTACCTCCAAGAACCAGCTTTCAATGCCGCAGACAAGAAGTTTCTCGAGGATCTTGGACATACAGTCATTGAAGATCCGCAAGGAACAGAGATGGTCGATCCAGATACCTTCTTCTACGGCATTCACCTGTACAAACCCGTTTACAACGATGCGTTGGCGAAGCATCTTCCTGCGCTGTATGTCGGCACAGGATATGAAGCCTGGAGCGGGTTAGTTGGGTTCATTCTTGAGGGGGATATGGCTAATGAGGATAGCATCTTTACGTCGGAGGGGGTTGAGAATGTGAAGAAAATGCATGATGTTTATGATCATTGTGAGTTTCCGAGGGAGAGGCATGATAGGCCGTTTTCTACGACGAGTATTTATTGGAGACCGAGGGATGATGGGGAGGAGAATCTGGATGAGAGACACGAGAAGGGGAAGGGGATTGTGATTGATGAGGTTGAGATTGACAAGGTTGATGAAGAGGAATTGGCGAAAAAGCTTGAAGCTACTACTATTAATTAATAATTAATAATTGCTGATAGACAGATGATCGTCTATGTGCATGTTTTGCAGCGTCTGTCTCCTCTGCTTTGATCGCCTTGACTGGGCACAGACTCGCTGGGAGGTTTCGTACATCCTGCTCAATCACTCCAAACATTTTCTTTTGCGATATCCTAAACTCATACCGTCTACTTGATACCGCCTGACCTCTTCTGGCTTTATCTCTACCTCTTCTCACTCCTCTCACTCTCTCTTCCAAGCACCTTCAACAGCATCATAAACTCTCAACAACTCTTGGTCACTTCGCCTTCAATCACCAATTCTCGCCATCGCATTCAATCATTCTACTTGACCGTTCGTATTCTTTCTTTTTTTTTTCTCCTTCAATCCCTTTCCTTGTCTGCTATCATCTCAGCTTCAATCCTTACTTTCATCGTCCTCTCAACGTCAACGTCAACCTTCAACCTTCAACCTTCACCACTCACTACCTTTACCAGCCTTCATCTTCAGACCCTTAGTCTTAGCTTTTGTACGTCAATTCCCCTCTTAGTTCATACCATCTTCTCCAACTCTACCCTAACTTTTCCTAACGTCATCCTCAGCCTTACCTAATTCCTTCCTTCTCTCCTACATCTCCCAAGTCCTTCCTCCGTCCTCAACCATCAGTGATTCACAGCCCCTTCCATTCATTCAATTATAAATTCATCCTCTTCCTTTCAATCTTACCTAAACCTTCCATAAACATCACAAGCTCATACAATCTCTCAGCAATTGACACACAACAACATGACCCCTTCTCCAGAGTCCGGGATCAGCCCCAAGGCTCGGGAAGCCGAGTACCAAGCCCTCTGGCAAGTCTGTGATCGCGCCTCCCGCGGTCCCGAATACGAATTTGCGAGTGATAGCATGAAGCACGAGATTCTTGATCATGCGTGTCGTGAGATCTTGGCCAAGAGGTATGTATTATATTATCTTGAACCAATTGAGAGGAATGAAGTTGACATTCATTGCGTAGAGTCAAGGAGAAAAGGACCATGTGCGGAACAGACATCAACAAGCTGATCAAGTCTCAAATGAAGCGCAAGGCCAACTCCCAAATTCTCGCCGCGCATCGCTTGGGCCAGACGCCTATCATAGAGGGTCGACCTCTCTACAATGCGATTCCACAGGCCTGCGACGCTCCCGCTCAGTTCAATGCCAACCCAGTGGCCTACGTCGCCAATCCCCAGGTCTACCAGCCAATTCCCCAGCCTCAGATTCAAGCTCAACCTCAGCCGCATGTTCAGCCTGTCGCGGTTCCTATCGCGGCTCCAACCCATCGGTACAAGTTTCGAAGCGACAGCCGTATTCACAAGCCTCCTCCTCACCACGACGAGGATATCCAGACATTGATCAACACGCTAAAGTCCCACGATCACAGAATTGCGGCCCTTGAGAACCACATCAAGGAAGTCACCTACGAGCGAGACATGCTGCGAGCTGCGCCAATGTATGCTCAGCCGCTCTACAATCAGCCTATGAATGGCATCGAGGGTTTAGATGGCGCCATCGAAAGCAAGGCTCATTCCCAGAAGATTCCTTCGCCGCCAAGAAGCCAGACTCAGAACATGGGAGAGGACGATACGGAGGTGTATCAGCTTCAAGGTTGAGGGCGTTGAGTTGGGATGAAGCGACTGATGAGGGTTCATGAAATGATGGCTTAGGGTCTATGAGGATGATCAATTTTAGGAGTGAAACTCGTAGCGAATACATGGGATCGAATGCAAGGGATTGAAGCCACTGGCAGTAGGATTGTATACATATTGGAGCGCGGGATTATTATTTTTCTTGGCTATGTAGCTTGTAACGACTGACGATACCCGTGAATAATACATGATTCCTTCACTCGGGCCATTTCATCATATCGCACTCATAACATCACTTACTTCCTATCACATCATACGCCAGTCATTGGGCCAATGTTTGTATTGCACGTATCAACTATATACTCTCGCAAGCGCGAATCGTTACAACATACCAGCCTTCCAATCCATGTCTACAAAAAGCAATCGTACCAGGCGTATCAGAAACAATAATGAATAATGAACAAACAGGCATAGCAACGTTTTACCCGTTTTCCCTGGTACTCCCAAACGCCGACCCGTGAAGTGAAAAGAGGCATTAAATGCGGAGTCTTGAGGTGCCGTTGGTTATATCCAATGCAGGCCCTCGCATCCTCAGAGTTGACATCGTCTCAGGCATGAATCGTTGCTGAGGAATGACATCGTAGAATTGCATCTCAAATCGTTTATGAAGAAAACGCGCTGTAGTCCGAGATCGTCTTGCCGCCGCAGTCGGGAATCTTGACTCCCTTCTTGAGCACACGATCAGAAGTCAACAATCCCCACTTGTCTTCCCAGTTCTTGCCCTTCTCGTTGTACCTCACCTTCCAGGGCTCATCGAATGCCTCAAACCAGAAGTAGTTGGTGCCATTCTTAAGAGCCTGGCAGACCCAACCATCCATGAAGGTATTCATCTCGTCAATACCGGCCACTGAACCTTTAGTACAGCTTGTAGCCGAGCCACAGTTGGTGCCACCGCCTGAAGGCCAGCCTGTCTCCGAGATGATGTTCTTCTTCTTGTCCGTCTTCCAGAACTGTCCGTTGTTGTTCTTCCAGAAGCTAGAGGTCCAGTCGGCAGCCTGCTCGGCAGTAACTCCGGCGAAGAAGGGGTGGATGTTGGCCATGATATAGTCACTATCCGAAGCAAGCTCAGAAGTCCAGTCATCACCCAAATCAGAGGTGGCAACAGGCAGCTTGATACCCTTCTTGGAGAGCTTGGAACGGGTGTCATCCAAGACCTTGGCCAGCGAGGTAATGGTCATCTCCTTGCGGAACAGAATTTCGTTGGCGATAATGATGCCCTCAAAAGGATCAGCACCATATTTGTCAAGAATATCCCACATCTGGTCCATTTGTCGATTGTTGGTCGTCTCATTCTTGTCAAGCCAAACACCCATCCAGATCTTGGTGTCCTTCAACTCCAATCGATCAATAGCGTGGATCAGCATCTGGGTCTGATTGCAGTCGGTTCCGTACAGTCGGATCTTGTTGGTCAGCTGGCTCAACACGGCGACATCGCGAGTGATGTTGTTCTGAGAAGGTGGGTTGTGCATGCAGTCAGGGTACTGAGAGTTGAGAGGAGTGTAGTCCATGCCGGGGAACACTCTGTGCAGGTCGGCGTTGTTGAGAAGGTCTTTGATCTCGGCGCTGTTCTTGCCAAGATCACCATTCTTCTTCGTATCCTCGCTGGCTGACTCTCCAGAGCTGCCCTTTTTGTCTTTATCTTCATTAATCTTCCCGCTGTTCACCATGCTACCAACCACACCGCCGACAATGGCACCGATGATAACAAGGCATACAAGGAGGATAATGAGCCATCTGCACCTCTTACTCATTCCGCGGTCCTTATCCGCCGAGCCATAGGGATAACCCTTTTCCTGTGTGTTCATCTCGTAGGCGCCTCCACCTGCGACGAGTTAGCAACGTGCGTGCATTTGTCCAGACGGATACTGACCTTTTCCGCTCATGAGGCCGCCAGCGGCCGCGCCACCTCCAACTGCTGCGGCAGTTGCAGAGGCGCCCCTCTTAGCTCGGTCAGAATTGGATAGGCTTAGCATCGAGGTTCTTTGGCTCTTTCCGTATTCAAGTCCATCATCTCCGTCATCGATGATCTCGTTAGGATTCACTACACCCAGGTTGTCGCTACCGCTCCGTGAATTTCTGTATCCGCCGTACGGGTTATCGACGTAGGGATCGCTGCCACGAGGCGAATCGTAACCGTTACTGCCGCCATGTCCTCCATATGGATTCTGTTGAGCTCGCGAGGGAGGTGGAGGCAAGCTGGATTGTTCCATTGCGCCTATGCCGCTATAGCGAGGATTACGGTCAGCAACGTTTACAGCGAGTCCTGTCATACCACCCGATGCCGACATTCCAAAATTGTCTGCGCCCGGTGTTGTATGGGAATTTGGGTGGTCATACCCAAGATGTCCGCCTCCGCCACCTCCGTAGTTATTGTTGTGGCCTTGAGGGGCGTAATAGCCTTGGTCAGGATGTTGAGGCGATGGTCGTCGAGGAGTATGATAACCGGCAGATCCCGAGTACGGCGAGGGCGAAACGGAGCGGCCGTGAGATGAATGGTCGTCGTAGCCGCCTTGAACGCGGCTGTAAGCAGAATCGGGATGTGCGCTCGGGTGGTTTGATCTCTGAGGAGTGTCAAAGTGGGCAGCCGACGGAGAGTAACTATGGGGAGGAGGGTTGGGTCGTCGCGGAGAGGAATCGTAGTAGTTTTGAGAGTCGAGCGGTTCCCTCTCGTAGGGATCGCCGTGGTAATTCTGCATGGTGGATATAGATGGATAATGGATATTAAATCTGGATCCAGGCGGAGGAGAGTTTTAGCGATAACGTAGCGACTCGACAGCAGCCAATGCAATGCCAAGATAATGGATGATGCCAGCAGCGGGCGCGCCGCCTCAAGGAGGATCACCTTGGAAGAGGTGGATCAAATGGCGACAGGCAATTTGTGGTTGAAACGAAAGGCGGAGTAGAAATTGCGGATTGCAAGGAATAGACAAACACAAGTGAGCGAGTGGGATAAAGAGACCGACCGAGTCTTTGCTTGTTATTGACTGACGTTGAGATGAGAGAAAAAGATGGAGTGAGTGAGAGAATGGATAGAACGGAACGGATCTTGGCCAGGAAAGCAAGAACGAAAGACAGGGAATAATGAATCGCTACAACTGTAACGGCCCCAGTAGGGAAGAGCGAATGAGGGGGGGGCAGGGAGCTAGCGAGCCACTAAGGAGCCACACCGGATGCGGACCGATGACCTGGAATTGCCCATTTTAGCGGGAGCTCCGCATCGACTTGACTCCCCAGCAACGAGCCTGACCAGCCAAGGAAGTCGGGACCGTGACGTTGACGTTCTGGAACCTTGGCCAAGAATAAACCAAGACCATATTAATTTAATTACATGCAAAATCACAAGACAGACAGTGAGATCGTATACAACACATAGTAATTCCTCAATGAGGTTGTAAATAGAATGATTACCATTTCAACAAAAAGCGGATTCGTCTCAAACACAGCCTCCTCAAAAACGGGTTCAACGGCAGCAGACACGAGGTTGGAAGTGCTCTAGTGGTGTGTGAGAATTGCCAACACGGGGTTTACTAACTCCATACTGTTCTTGGATGATGGATGCGTGCGCGTCCTCCAACCTTGATCTATATTCGGAACCCGGCTTTCAACGCAAACGCAAACGCCTTTCTTACCCTGTCTTTGTCGTTTTTTACACGATTGCAGATCGCCGTTTATCCGTTACTGCAACAATTACGAATTCTATACTCTGTACAGGATACCCCTAATAATTAACTCCCCAATATGTTCTCGACAACGGTGCACTCGTAAACTCAAACATCCCACGAGGGGTCTTGCTGTACGAACATGGCACAGTAAGCCTGGCCTACAGCCCCCTGCAAATGGGCCTGGACTGTCGACTGTAAATGGGACTTTAGCCTGCCGATTGACGATCAACATGGAACAAACCACAATTGCCCTGCCATATCGCTGAAGCACAGAGCTCCTGATCAACCAACAGTTTCGCATAAAAAGCCTCTCAGCGCCTGATCGCCGATTAGAGAAGCGTCGCACCAAGAAACCAGGAAGAATAACGGGTCACTGAGGATCCTTTAATCTGCCAATTGTGGTACATAAACAAGACTGATTTTCTTACGATTAATTGTGTGAAAATAGCCCTTGGAATTAAAGATATTTGATGGCGTGGTTGTTAGCTGTGCCGCTGGTGGTTATAAAGTCGATTAATTTAATATGAATGCGACGCCACAGGTCAAGGCACGAGGCTTGTCTCTTTTTAGGCGGCGTAAGAAACAGCCATCAAGTAAGGTACGGATAATTCCATGCCAATAACAATGCGACGCCACAGGGATTTGACATCGTTCAATTGCGGGTTTCTCCTTGGCTGCATTGATCATCAGCCTCATGATCAATGGCATTTGTTTGTTTGTGTTTGTTTGTCTAGGAATTGGATAGTCACCGCTGAATTCTCAGTGATCATTTCATCTCCTCCCTTGATCTCCTCCTGTCAATCAATTCCGCAGACTGGTTCGGGACGGAGGATCGGCACCCGAACGCCAACACGGCTGGTGTCACCCAAATACTGTTCAAAGAGTTTCACCTTGTATAACCCAAAGCTCCTCCTCTCGTGAGTAGGGCTATCTACCATACTCGAGACAATTACTTCAGTCTCGCATTCTCGAGCATGCCAGGATCATATATCCCTCCTGTCGATCGGACAGCCACTCAGCACGATGGGACAGAGCACTTGGCTATCAACAACACGCTCTTCCGCCGTCTAGTAACTCGCCTGGCGCTCAAAACTACCGCGCACTTCTACAAATATGATGAGCCTTGTGCTCCCATTTCGAAACGCCTCATCGTCAAGACAGGGCCGGCTGTCCATCTAACCGAAGCAGCAACTATGAGGTTTGTCGCTGCTAATACTTCCATTCCCGTGCCCAGTATCTACTGCTCATTCATCCATAAGAACCGGGCCTTTATTGTTATGGAGCGCATTCAGGGAATTTCTCTCCCAGCCGCCTGGCGAACGCTGTCGGAAACTGATCGCAAGAACATATTTAACCAGCTACGGGGCTATTTCGACGAACTAAGGGCTCTTACGCCGCCTCCAGGCACAGGTGTTGAGAGCTGTGAAGGTGGCTCATTACGCGACTCACGTATCCCTCGCTCTTGGCCGAGGTTCGGACCGTTCAAGACCATTCAGGACTTTCATTCCTGGCTTCGTGAAGATCTCAAACCAGAGGAGCATCCAGACCGCGAAGACGATGATGATTGGAGGGCTATTAAAGAAATGGTAGTCAAGCAGGACGGCCCGTGGCCCTCTCCAGTATTCACACATGGAGATCTGAACCCTTCCAACATCATGGTTCGTGGTGACCGTGTTGTTGGCATCATTGACTGGGAATTTGGAGGGTGGTATCCTTACTATTGGGAGTACACTTCTGCATGGTACGGGAACCGACTTCGGCAAGAATGGCAACAATTAATCACTGAGTTCCTCGATGCATATCCTGCCGAGTTGGAGATGGATAAGACACGGCAAAGATGGTGGGGGGATTTCTGATCGCTCGCCGGACCTGCAGCAATCAACGTGTTCTTTTCTATTCTTGTGCCAGGCCTCTCGGGGCAGCACCAACAAGGGATTCTATCTGCTACGGGATAGTCTCCTTCCCTTGAAGAATATCATATGTTGGTTTCGGCAGCATTGCGTCTTCGACACTCTGATACCTTCCAGCCGCCGTTTTACTTCCAACATATTGACGAGCAAACGCCTCGATCGTTCCCCAATCTAGTTCAGCTGTACCAACGGCCCTACCATCCCCGGCTATTCTAGACAAAACTTCCGCAACCCAAGTGCGACAACGCCAGTTGGGGTCGTCCTGGACAACTGGTGTATTGCGGAATATCTCGGCGAGCCGGTTTTCGTCCTCAATCTTGGCAATCATGACGCGTGCTAGGAGATTGTTGGTGTTCTTCACATTTGTTAAAGAGACTGCTTCGTAAACCCATCCACGAGCGGGATGGTTTTTGACATGGTGACGCATGCCTTTGACCACGTCGCCTGCCTCGTCCTTTGGTCCGATGAGAAAGCCCCAATGATACCTATGTCGAAAGATGAGTCCAAGCTGAAAGAATGGTGGCGTGTCTGGTTAGTTACCTTCGCTCTTCATTATTGACAACGCCACTAGGGTACAGGGCAATGTACAGCCGATTTTTATTACCACCCATCTTTAGTATCGAACTAGAGACAGTCGAGTCTTCAACGATTCATGATAGCATGAAGAGATGAACGAAAAATATTGGTATAACTCAAGCTTTGATCAAGGCAACAATTGGCTTGGATATGTAGATGAATGGATTGACACTCGTCAACTCATGCGCGCCCTCCTTCCCATTAAATATCTTCATCGAGCTTCAGTGATCAAAAATAGCCACCACAATCGGAAGATACCTGTGGTGCAGCAAGCGCCTGCTACATAGTGTTGGTTCTAGAGGTTGTTACCGCGCGCGAATATTACGTGAGTATCTGGTCGGCTCAGGGCGCGATGTTGGCTTCAAACGAACCAAAAGCATAATGAAAATACCTTACCTTGTCTTTCAGGCTTAGAACGGCCTGTTGAATGACCAGCCGTGCTGTTCCTTTCCAACTACGAAAGTCCTACGCAAACACGGCTCCCAGCACGTCAATCAGGTCATCTTTTTCGCGACTTGCCGGGGGCGTAACTTAAATTAACTAGCATAGAAGTCAGGGGCACAACTTGGCTCGAATTGACTGACATGGCTTGTCGGCAACTCTCAAGAATTGAAGATAGAACCGGCATCAACCAAGAATATCCCACATAAACATGAGGCCGATACTGTCCTCCGCCAAATCACGGAATTGGCTCAGACATTTTTCCCCTTGCAAACAAAACCCACCAACAAATTAATTAGTCTCAGCGCTGCGCCTGTCAGCAAATTGCAGCTTGTCTCAATTAAGTACAAGTGTGGCTTTAAGGCTGAACAGCTCGTGACTAAAAATGGTCACGGCGGCGGCGGCTGAGGTTGCATTCAGCTTAGCCATGGACCCTTGAGGCTGAAAAAGAGATGACACTATTGAGGAATGCAAGGTCGAGACCCCTATTTCTGAGACCAAGGTTCGTAAAGATTATTGCTGGATGACAAAAGCATTCCTTTGGCTTGGTGCTTTCAGGGAATGAGTCGCAATCGCAGCAGTCGCTTACTTCGCGATTTCAGCTCGGCCGTGAAACGTTGCACTATTGATATGTACATCATCATCTGAGCGCACGCCATCAATGCAAAAGTCCTGCAGTGTCTCACATTGACGTCAAATATTGAATATTGTATCCCTTGGCAGCTGCTGTCATGAACTGGTGGTGCTTTGAGGGCTGTCGAGGTCCCAAGCTGGCGGGGTTAGAAGGCGTAGGGTAAGTAGTTTCATGCTGGACATCACGTTGAAAATTGATGATGAGAAAACCAGCCAGTAGCTTCATGAACCTGATATATTGCTTTAACTCATGACTTAGTAATTGACTTAGCAATTGACTTGTCGTATGGAAGGAGATTTTCTTGGTGCTTTATGCTTTCTTAGTCCGTGAGCCCGGTTGTGAAGGTATTGATGCTTACAAGCCTTTTGTGTAACAATGCTGTGTTGCGGTTCTTGAGCTCACGACTCAATGCATCATCATTCCCACGAAAAGCTCTCTGCGAATTGGTTCCCCTTGGGCTGTTTGGGCGCTTCTGGGCCTCAATTCCTTGTTGTCAATATGCCTGGCTGCGATTCCGATGTAAAGTTCCCGACAATCACTCTTAATCTCTCCAACACCAGAGCGAGTTCATCGGACATATCTCAAAGAGACTTTATATGCTCAAGTCTCAACGAATGAATGAATTCTGGTAGCCGTATTCGTCCTGGATGGATGTGTGTGTACATGAAGATGTATCCGTCTGCGCGCCATTGCACATTCTGCCTCAACTCCAACATGGCACGTCAAAAAAGCTTAGAGTCTAGTCCGATAGGCCCTTATCAATTGATATGAGAATCACGAAGACATAGGTTAAGATGCGATGAGATAAGATTGGGTCCCGTTTCCTTGTAGCCGGACCAGTCGCATCACCTGGCCGTCTCACAACTTGGAGGAACTTGCTGAGCTGTTGCTTCGGTAGATGCTGGTTTCAAGTTCGCGGGAGTGCGTAAGTGCTACACGATCTGAAATGCTTTGACATGTCCTACTTTGCATCGCTGTAGAACACCATATATGTTCATTTCCCTGGTTGTTGGATGCAGGAGATTGTTCTAATTGGCCAGCCATCAACAACACCATTTTAAGCATCACCAACATATAAACCTCCAATCATAATAGCCTCTCCCCAACAAGATCTACCTAAAAGTAATGCACTATTTGTAGCATAAAGGAAACAAAGCACGCGACCATACCAAACATATCCTATTGCGGTTCTGAAAATCGCAAAATCCGCCCATGTGATCGGAGTCTTCATCTAACACTAGCTAGCCTTAAGCAAATCATCCTATATCACATCTCAAAGCCGGAATTGCAAGTAAGCATACATGGAAGAGTCCTCTGTTTGCCAGTAGCCAAGCTCATATGACGTTGTCTACCAGGGCCCTCCTCCACAACTCCAACCAACGAGCGATCTCGCGGACGCAAACCTCCGATGTTCGCTCCACATATCAAACCCCAGATATCTTTCTTCATCGATCGAATTCACCTGGGAAGTCAGAAGGGTCAGAGCTTGGGCTCTGATTTCTTCAGGCAAACTCGAGCTCTTGCTGGATTGTCATTGATGGTGATTGGGTCTGATGCGATATGGCTATCGTGATGTCATATCGACGATTTGATGCTGATGTCATACTTGTGTAGCTGCGGCATCACAATGATATATATGTAGCCTTGCAGTGTTAAGAGATTTATCTTTTTCTCATAATTCTCATAATCCATCTCTGCAACCATATATCCCAAAGACAAAAGATCCTTCACAGGCTCAATCTTGAACACCCATCCTCAAACAATCTTCACAAACAACCAACATGTCCATGAACCCCGAGTCCGCTACTCCCCAGCAGGGCGAGTTCCGCAGCAAGGTCGCTCCCGCTGAGCCCCTCACCACAAAAGGCGTAAGTTCATCGTCATAGTAGCCTGAAACAGCATACTCACACTCATCCAGCACAAGCCCGGAGTCCTCGTTGGTCGCGATGCTGTTCCTGAGTTCCACGCCGAGCAACATCCCGCCGGCTCCGCTCCCACCGAGAACACCTTCCAGCCCAACCCCGAGACCGAGATCCCCGCCCAAGCTCCCGGCGCCGAGGGTGCTGTTCCCGCATCTGCGACTATCGGAGGTGCTACATCCGCCGATGTCCACGCTGGTCTAGGCAAGCCCGCCTCTGGTCAGACGAGCGCAGAGATTCACGGCCGTGGCAAGAAGATCGGCTCTGGTCTTGAGGGTGTTGGTGCTAACCCTTCTGATCCTATCCATGATATGGGTGCGGATCGACACCATCCTACGAACTATCGTGGGAAGGGTGGTGAGAATGCACTGGATTATGCTGGTGCTGAGGATAGAGAGCCTGTTAAGGCTGAGCAGGTTGCGAGCGAGCGTTAGATGTCTGCTGTGCGGACGGGACTGTACTACTAGCGAAGGCTTAATGAGTTAATGTCAACGGTATGAACCAACAAGACTGTCAGTTGTATCGACGTGATATGTGATGTCGGTGAAAAGTGAATTGGCATTGCCAGAGTTCAGTGTAGGTGATAAGTACCCCCAATGGCCATATGTAAGAACTCCAAACCTTATGTTCGGAGAGGTCATACTTGTTACCAACGAGTACACCAATGGCATATACCCTCGGAGGGCTTCCTCTTCAATACCTTAGCTGCCATTGGCCATGACAGTAACTTGCATGCAGTCAAACATGAACACTTGCAATGAATGGCGTCTGTGGGCGCTGTACACTATGGGGCAGCATATCTGTCTGCCTGAAGACGGGATAAATATTTCCGGGGGAGCTGATGGCGGATATCCATCAGGGTAAACGAAGTGTGCGGCTGGCACGGCACTGAATCCTTCGTGATCCGTTGGACATGGAATTGAGATAGTGCAGCAATGCAATGCAGCCAGGCTCAGCCCTACGCACGACACCAAAGTTCATATCAGAGCCAAGAATGCCTCGCCATCGGCCCCCAAATTATAGGACTGTGAAATGAAACATGGACGCTACCATGATCGTCATGATCCAGGCTGAAACCCCTTGATTAGCTCTGTAGATGAACTCAATTCCCCTCACGAGTCTCGGCAGCTTGGACATCCCTGTTTGCGGCGCCTCCAACGGCCGCTGTTGGTTCCTGCATCTCCACCGCGGGGAGACGGCCATTGAGCCTGTGTTGTGCAATTGGCTTCAGGTTAAGTCACTGTGGCTGCTATCTGTGAGGAAAGATGAGATTTGTCTCTGCCAGAGGTCATTAAGTTGGGATGAACCGTGGATGTATCCGGTATAGAGTGACTATAAGACCATACGATAATGATGAAGCAGAATATCGAAGGATGCTGTACTATGCTTGGCTCGACAGCCTCAAACATCCAATAGCAAGTCCCTCCTCTATCATTTAATAACTTGCTTGGGCAGTAATACTCCTCATCTGCGTCCGGATACTACGGCAGTTCTCATCAAGGCTTGGCTAACCCCATCTCTAGCGAGTGACTCCACAACCACGCGCCATCAAATAAGGAATCTTGATCTTTAGTGACAGTCGAAGTTGCATCGAAGGATTCATCTATTTAAAACTCAACCAACTACATGGCTGTGCCTTGATATCTTGAATTGCCCTTCAAGGATACACAATTTATAGCTCAATACAAGTAAGCACGGCTCTTCTTCACAAACTGCCGAGCACAAATACCCCGATATCTGCCTCATTACCCCCAATACCCGCCGTATTACGCACCAATCGAGTTAGATTCGTCCAATTATACCCTGATCTGTCCACTCCATCACCGGCAGCTAAACCAAACCCATCCACCTTGATCCATATACCGCGACCCGCGTCCATCCACGCTCCATGGATTCGACCTGCATTAAATGAACTGCTTCTTCCCGTTAGACGTCAAATGTAAGTCTTCGGGGCAATTGTTTGAGAGAAAAAAAAGTCAATGATCTCCTGGTGGAGGCCTTTGGGCTTGGCTGTGAACCTTGCCCAGCTGTATAAGACCCATATTCGCCTTCTCCCTTATTTAAGAGTATTTGCTTCTGCTCTGTTGCGGCACTTAATTTATATGTTTATCCAAGGAACTCATCATCCTATTTAATAACGTCTCACTTCATGACAGGCGCCACTGACGTTGAACCCACGAACACCACAGCTGCACATTGACTGCATTGGATTGGCTTAGCGAGGTACGGCACAGTACCGGTACATCAAGGCCCAGCCAGGCCCAGGCTCCCCCTGCAAGGCAAGCTACAAGTTCCGTCCGAGTACCGAACTGTCCCCGTCTGCCTTTACCAGAACGGCTTCTCGTCTCTGCGCGAGCTTCTCCTCACACAAACGATCTTCCTTTTCGAGCTGAACCAACACGAATCAAGCCTTTCTTTGCCTGTATTGGGGTTTGTTTGTTCTGCATTGGTGGAACCCTAGCTCCTCAAAATGGAGATCCAGTTCTCGATTCCTATCAATGGAGGGCGATCCAACAGCTCGGCTGCGTAAGATTCGAAACCCTGTCACATATGGATGGATCCTGCTGATTGACTCTTGATTGATAGCTCTGCATCTGCGATCGAGACGGAGGGATCTGCAAATGCTACGGCTTCGCGCGCTGGTACTCATCGCTTTGCCCTTGAGACAAGGGCGAGGCATACACGGCGAAGCTCAAGTAGAGCGCGTACAGGATGTAGTACATGTGAGTTAGCTGTGCACTAATTGTTCGTCATAAGTTTGTCGCTAATAACTTCTAGGCAAGTAAGTATCGCTCACGCCTTTGTCGCCAAGACTCATCGCGATATCTTGAGGAACGCCACTAACACAGTGAAGAAAGCGGCACGTCAAATGTGACGAGACAAAACCATCTTGTCTCAACTGTCTAAAGTGGAGAGGTTCTTGCGATGGCTACGGCGATGCCTCAGCTACGCTGTCCGAAGCCACTACTACCGAATCGAGGCCACGACCTGCAGCCTCAAGACCAAAAGCAACCACGAACTCTGCGACCAAGTCTCGTGCAACATCAAAGATAAAAGTCTCCACAGGCTCTACGGCTGTTGTGAAGGCGAGACCGCCTACAATACCTGAGGAACCACCTATCAATACTATCTGCTTCACAAGCAGTGAACAGCGATCTTATTTCGACGAATGGTCTGCCCTAAGCGTCAGCTTCCTTAGTGGAGGCCTGGGAGAATCGCGATTATGGATGGCCACGATGCCTCAACTTACATTACAGGAGCCGTCGTTGAGATATGCCGCCATGGCAATTGGTGCGCTGCGAAAAGCCTCCAACGTTGAGTTTGAAGCATCGTCGCCTGGGAATGAACTCGTGGGCGATAACAAACATTACCTTAACGCTATCGTGTACTACTGTGAGGCTCTTCAACTACAAGCAAAAGCCAGACCCACGAAAGAAGGTCTACGAACCGCTCTGTTGGCATCTCTCTTATTTATCTGCTTCGAGGCGCAGCGGGGAAACATGCCTGCAGCTCTCAAGCACATCACACACGGCTTCGGCATGCTCAACGAGCTTGCTGCTTGCTCTGACAAAGCTCCCGGCCTGGTGAGAATTGCCCCGGCGCCTCCTGCGCTGGTCCAGGAGATCCTGGACTGCTATAAACCCTTGGAACTTCAGTCAAGATCGTTCATGGGCTCGTACAAGAAGTTCTTCTTCCCACCAAAACCACCAGGGGTCGCTGCCGCCAAACAAGCTTCTCCGAATACGGCCTCCAGTCCTCGCTCTGTATCAAGTCCTCAAAGTCAACCTGGCTCCCCATGGGCAGTCGCACCTCCAACTCAGCAGAAACCGACTAGTCTCCCCAGTCCACAAAGTCAAGGGAGTCCGCAGATGTCAGATCAACAGACACCTCCGCGGGCGCCTCCGCAACGGCCCCCAGGTATCGCCCCATTCACCAAGCACTCTCCATACTTTAGACCCAAACAGACCAACATTACCACCATTGACAATATGCCTGCGGTTTTCAGCACATTGGATGAGGCACATGGCTACTGGACTTTACTGCAGAGACAACTAGTACAGTACATCCCTCTTCTGACTGCGACAACAGCACAGCTTGCGTTGCCTAAGGTCAGGGATATGAGAGAACTGGAAGCCAAGCTGGACAGTGTGAGGCAAAACCCTCGGATAGCCAAGTTCTTGGAGGAATCGAGATATTGGCTTCAAAGATGGTCAACCTCATACAGTCCCTTGCTTCGAAAGGCTCAGGACAATCGACAGAACGATGAACGGTCTTATCTGCAAGCCATCAACTTTCACGTCGAGTTCCTTATCTTGTACATTTACACGGCCATGCCGCGATACTCTGGTATTGAAACAGCAAAGGATCTCACACCGCAATACAGAGAACTCAACGCCATAGCCGAGACTTTGATCGCATCGCGTCCCAACTGCGGTTTCGCGATGGACGCAGGCTGGACATGGCCACTCTTCGTATCTGCCTTTGGCTGCCGAGATCCAGAAGTTAAACAAGATGCAATTCGCATTCTAGGAAAATACCCCATTCGAAACGCTCTGCGAGATAGTCGAGTCTTCCGTGCGATCGCTCTCAAGAACTGTGAAGTGGAGGCCATGAATGCGATGGAGGATGACGAAGATGAACAGTGGCTGCGTCTTAGGAGGAGAGAACTTGTCTTTGAGGATCTTGGTATGAACATCATCTTCCGGTATGCTGAGAAGAATCAGATGACAGGGGAGTGGGAGCTTATTGAGGAGGTCGCGGCGTTCATGGTGGGAGAGGATGGGCAGCTGGATTGGCATAGACAACCTATTTCGGAATCGGTGTCGATTCTTTCGGGGGTCTGTTAGAGAGAAGAGGGGATGTTTTGGTAGACAAGCGTAGGAGTTTTGGCGTTCGTACTTTTAGGCTACGATGATGGCCAATGACCGGGTATGTTTGATGTATCATGTCGCGTAGAGAGCGATAGAACATGGAGGTTTGGTGAATGAAGATACCATTCTCGCAAGCTCAAATCTGCAGCACTTGGTGAAATGAATGTGTATGAAACGTTTTCAAAAACGCAACTCTCATTCGTAATACTACCTTGGGCCATTCAGGACCCTTCATTGTCATCTTTGAGTTTAGGTTAGTATATTCTGGACGTTTAATTTGGTATTGCCCACACATATCATCATGATTCACATGTGTGAGGTTAGCGAATAACCAGCAACCAGACGGCAAAGCAAAAACAAATAGCAAGTTGACTCTGATCTGAGACAAACTCAATTCATGTATTGCAATATTTCCATGTCGCATCTACTATTATTCTCAATTATCTTGGTTATAATCCCCTTCAACTGTCAAGTCCAGGGTACTTGGCAGCCTCGGCGCAGATGCCGAGGTCCCCGTCGGCCTCAGGCACGGCACGCGCCACCTCCACATTGTGACCTCTGCCGTCTCCTCTCAGCGCCTGGAGCAAGTGACGTGCCTCGGGGTTCGGCGGAAGGTCCAGTCAATGCCAACGCAGCTGAGCTGAGCTGTCCCCCATTTCATCATCAATTAATTCTTCACCTCCATCCCAACTATCACCACCTCCACCTCCACCACCACCACCACCAGCACTATCGCTATTGCTATCGCCATACTCGAATTTAATACCCGATAGCGCGTCATGGCTGGAGACTGATTGATTCAACCTCCACCGACATCACGCGCGCACCCGCTCCTTAACATACGCTCACCGACATGGACCCTTCGCTGACGCGCGATATGCCCGCCTCGGCCTCTAATTCTACTACATTCCCTTCTTCTAAACAATCGACAAAGCCCGGAATCGGCCGTATCCTCTCTATACCACCCAAATGGCTATCCACGTACGAGGAGTTCATAACCAAAAATGCCGGCCAGGTGTCGCAGATTGAGAGCGCTCTGCGGAGCTTGACATATATAATTCCAGGTACGTCCACGAGAACTCCAGCGTTCATAGCTGTTTCTAACGAATACTCAGGCCGCTTCCGCGACGCCGAAATCGCTTCCGAGTCAATCCACTCGGGCGTTCAACTTCTATCCCTCTACCATGACTCTCTCCTCCAGAAGGCCATTGCGCGTCTGCCCATGGCCAGCATGCCGTCAGCGCATGCCCGATATACCCGATACTGGACTCAACGGAGTGGCGCATACCGAAGAATAGCTATGTTCTTACAGATGATCATATATACTGAGATGCTATGGGAAATGACTGCCAAGCGACGAGGTGGGGAGAAGTCACGGTGGAAGGTTGTCGTGATTTTGGAAGCTCTTAAGGCTTTTTGCCGTCTTTTACTCCTGCGCATCACCCGCTCACGGCCGCTCGTCACGCCCGTGCTGCCCGAACGTGAGCCCATTCCTGAAGAGGCAGCTGCAGATGATGAGGAGGAGATTGCATACAGAAGTGAGAGCGAGCTCATGGACGAAGTTTCAGCCAACGGCTCTGTGTCAGGATCTTCACGCGATATGAAACCTGCGCACGAGCGCGAGTGGACAATGCCCAGGACGGGCATGAGCTTGCCTTCTCTTCCGGACGGAGGAGATATCAGCTCGTATCTGCTGGGTCGTGTACTTACAGCTGACGACATCAAACCAGCGACTAAACTGCTCAACCAGCTCCAGGGCAGCAGCCAGGGTGCTGAGATACTGCAGATCTTGTCGCCGCTCATCTACGCTGCGGCCATGGCCCACAACAGCAGGAAGGGAGGCGACAAGAAGGCCTGGACTCCTTGGTTGATCGGCTTTGCGGTTGAGTATGCGGCCCGGCAGTTAAGAGACCGCGGTCTACGGACTACTTCCCTAGAACGTGAAGAATGGAGCAAGCGTGGATGGGCCATGGGATGGTGGGCGATGAGAGGTGCTGCTTACGAGAACATCACCAAGGGAGTCGTGGGAGGAGTCACAAAGAGAATGCCGTCCTTCATTGGAGGTATTCTGGAGGACTACGAGTACCTCTGGGAGAATTACTACTTTAGTACGAGTGCATAAGGGCACTGCATACGGGAGCGGACCACTCGTCTCAAGTATATGAAAGATTATAGTTGGCCGAGACATCGTCGGCTGACGATCTCGGCATCGAGAGAGAACGTTTGGAAACTTTTTTCTTGACGATCGTAACGGAGCTGACTCCAGTCGATCGGCAGACGGGCAAGCTACGCTCGCAAGCTTTGATCTCTAGACACCCCGATTTGGAATACCATCTCGCGCCAGTGTTGCACGATTACCATTTCAGCTCGCCCGTGCGGTCTGTCCCCTAAGATCGGTTGGAGAGAGCTTAGGAGCCTAGGAGCCCTCACCGATCAACGTCGGAGCGATCAGCCAGCGTCTGGTTTTTTCTTCTCTTACTGTATTGGTAGTGGGCATTGCGGGTTTGTTTGAGTTTTTTTTTGGACTTGGACTTTTGGTGGTGCGGGTGTCTTAGATCAACGATCGCACGGGTTAGCACGGACGGCACACAACTGACGATCAGTTACACATTTATCATCTACGAGTTTTTTTCTTCTCTTAATTAGAAACGAAATACATGTAATCATCCAAGAACAGCAGCGAACTAGGATCGGGACTAGATATCGGTGACGTTTTAGGGGAAGGGGGGGAGG
>JAADJG010000296.1:0-21848 GCA_012932025.1 Fusarium austroafricanum | reverse complement strand
ATCGTAATATTGAATTGTTTTGTCTAGCTAGCTACGTATCTTAATAGATATATAAACTGAAAACACATAGATAGCTCGGTATTTATATCCACGGATTTGTGTCCTTTCATAATCTCTTAATACTTAGATTCTCGCTAAACGTTCAAACTAATGATAAATGCTGGTGAAAGTGTGATCTGACAGAGAATACGAAGGAGTGCCTTACTTCGTGGTCGGGCAAGGGCTTCTAACCCACTTACCCGGACTGGGCATGAATCTTTGAGGCTGTGTACTGGTCAACCTTTTATTTATTAGATGCTTAACCACTAGCGACGTTCCAGCAATTGAGGCTCATGGTTGCTGTTCAAATCAACTTCTGTAGCGGTTCAGCTACCCCACTAACATGCATGTCATCGCCTTGTTTTCTCTTCTCTCAGAGCCTGAAAATCAGGCTGCCAGCAGGCCAACAGTGCTTTATCATAAACGCCACCGTGGCGCTGTTTCTACGATTGAGTATCTGGCTGAGTTGCTGTTTGAAATTACAAAAGCCACACTGCGTAAGGCGCTCTACAATACCCCGCAATTTCTTCCATCTGACCTGGTTCTTTCTCACTTTACTCCCATCCTCGAATATCTGAACACTATTACTCTCAATGTTCCCGGCTTATTGCAACCTACTTTTCACTGGTTCTAGTCGTAGCCGGTCCGGTGTTTTCTTTTCCATTCAAAGTTCATTTCAACACCCTCAACCGCTATGGCTGACCCGCTATCCATGACAGCTAGTATTGCTGGCATCATCACCCTTGCAGATTTAGCATTCAGGTCTGTCTTCAGCTATACATACAAGGCGAAAGGAGCGAAAAAGGAGGTTGAAAACCTCAAAAACGAGATCAGCGGGCTCTCCAATGCCCTGCGGATCCTCGATGCTTTGACAAATGAGCTCGAGGCAGAGAATGGTCCGCGCGATGTGGCATTGAACGCGCGATTACTTGACCAATGCCGAGAAACTCTTGAATGTATCAATGAGAGAGTGCAGAAGGCTGTCAAGGATTTCGATGATGCCCGGAAGTGGAAGACAGTTGGTCGGCAACTCAAGTGGCCATTCTCCTCCTCAGAGACCAAGGAACTCCTTGATAGCCTTTCCCGGTACAAGGCGACCATGTCTCTCGCAATTTCAGCAGATTCACTATCTAAACTTCAGACTATTCTCTCACAGCAAATCTCACATAACGTCAAGGTTGAAGAAATTATGGAAAAAATCTATCAAAAGTCAGAAATTACCGCCAGCATCTTACTGGACAAAGAGAAGCAACGTATCCTCGATTTCTTCCTGAAGCCCAGTTTGAATCCCCAACCAAGTTTGGATCAGAGCATCAAGTGGCGCCATCCCACAACAGGAAAGTGGCTCCTATCAAGTGCGGAACTTCAGAATTGGTTTACAAACAAAGGATCTCTGCTATGGTTGAATGGCATCGCTGGTGGTGGAAAAACAATTTTGGCTGGGCTCGTCATCCAGGAAGCTTTATCAAGAGCTTCACCCGAAGTTGGGGTAGCCTTTTTCTTCTGCGATTACAAGAACACAGAATCTTTACATCCTGCAAAGATCCTTGGAGCAATCGCAGCGCAGCTAGCCCTTCAGAGCGACGACTCGTTCCAACATCTTGAAGAGTACTTTAAGAAGCTCTGTCCTGCGCGAGGACTCTCCAGAGAGCCAGAAGCAACCGATCTACGGGATACTATTTCCAAGATGATCATGACTTTCCATCAAGTCTTGGTTGTGGTTGATGGCCTTGATGAATGTGGCGATGAAATGAGTAGTGTCACGGCATGTCTGTCTGATCTCGCCGCTTTGCCTGAACCTGCCACAGTCGCTCTCTTTAGCCGCAACGAGATGCAGATCCGCTCAAGAATAGGAAGGCACTATACGGAAATTCCAATCGAAGCTCACACAAAAGATATTGAGAACTATGTACAGTCCGAGCTGGAACAAAGGATTCAGTCTTGGCGATTAGTGTTAAGAAAACCCGAAACCAGAGACGCCATTCAGCATGAGCTTATTGACAGAGCGCACGGAATGTATGCTTCTTACTCTACCGCTAGTACTGGTCAGGGCTAATTACTTCTATCTTTCAGGTTTCGCTGGGTTGCTTGTCAGTTGGATTACTTGTGTGAATTTGCCACAGACCATGACCGCCTTCAAGCACTCAAGCAACTACCACCAACCTTACCTGATAGTTACCGACGACTCTTACAAAGGGTGAACAATCGGCCAGCTAAAATACGGAAGATGGTTCAGCTATGCCTCCACTTTATTGCCTTCTTCCCAGAGCAGTTGTCCGTCCTGGAGCTCTGCCAGGCTGTCTCAACACCAGACGAGATTGGGGCGCAGCTCAGCGAGGACAATACTTACATCGAGGATGATATTATTCATCATTGCAGCAGTCTGATACGAAAGTCTGCTGATGGAAAGGGGTTTGAGTTCTCCCATTTCACTGTTCGAGAGTTTCTCCAAAGTGAGATGGTTTGTCTAGAGCCGTACAAGATATCGAGATCAAAAAGTACCTCTCTTTTGGCTTTGCAATGTCTGAGATTTGTGCAACTGAAGAATATCAACATCTCTACGTACGATCGCGACAGATTTTTCGAAGAGCAGCAGAAATTGGACAGTGAACTTCCCTTCTATCGACAAGCGGCTGCTTACTGGCCCATGCTGGTCAGAGAGGGGTTCGACGAGTCGAACGAGCCGTCAGTACAACAAGCAGCCGAATCTTTGTTCTGTCAGCCTTACGTGTGGAAATTCCGTTCCTGGGTTTATTGGTTCATCGTGGCTTTGTCTGAGGTCATTTCCGAAGAAATAGACCAGCATGAACTCTTTGAGTTCTCAAGAAGCGAGTGTGTCATCGCTGCAGACGTAGCTCTAGACAAGCAGCTCAAGCCTCTACACCTAGCTGCAGCACTTAATATGCCCGAAATCTGTTCACAGCTTATTGAGCAGGGATCTGATACGAATGGCGTGTGTCAGCTGGGTTTTCCTTTGCTTCTTGCGGAGAAATCTCTGTTGAACACAGCTGTGGATACTGAAGACCTTTGTGCCGACTCGAGAATATTCTCTCTCATTCTGTCAACAGTAAATCGAAGAAACTCCACCATAAAGTGCTTTCTTGATGCTGGAGCAAACTCTTCAGATTTTCCTAGTCATCCACAGTTGTTCTTGGATACCATTAGGATCTCTTGCCACCTCCAAGACTTCGAGTCAGTGATTGGTGTTTTATCCCATGGGATAACTCCCACAGCTAGTGATGTCAAAGAATTTGGATCCTACCTCAATGAATGGTGGCCTTACTGCGAGAACCGTCTAGATTTTGAGGCATCCATTCGGAAACTTAACAAACACCTTCTAGATACATCTGCCTTCGATACTGTCTGGGGGTTCGATTTCGAAAAGGTCCTTTAGGCCAAGGCCGTCGCGATGGAACTGGCCTTTACAGGTGACCCTGATCTTACAGATACTAGAATATCACTGTCCTTAGATGCACTCCGTGAGCGCATCATGCTTGCCATCACCAATGACGAGCCAGAGACACTTGCTACATATCTTGAGGATGGTCGTGTTCTTGTCTCTGATTCTTGGCCATGGAATGATTCCTCATCCCAAACTTTGCTACACCATGCTGCAAGTCTCGATGCATGCCGTTGTGTCGATCTTCTTTTGGGCAAGGGGGGCGATCCCTATTCTCAGAATGACAATGGTTGGCCCGTACTTTTTAGTATCGACATATATAAGGACGGCAAAATTATCGACGTCTTCCTGAAACACAGCGTGTCTCTTCTTGACACAGATAATGATGGTTGGACCATCTGGCACTTGTGTGCGTTCAATTCTGGCACTAGTGCCTCCTTCATGAACAACCTTTTCCACGCAAAGCCTGCAGATACACAAGCAGCAGTTCTGATAAAGACAGACCGGGGCCATTCGCCCTTAGCACTAGCACTAGGTAGTGATTCTGACAAAGATGATTCTGACGATGAAGACGATTTTCAGTTGGCTGAAGACAATGCACTTTCTTTTATCACGCATTGTGATAATGTTCCCCAGTTCTGGGAGAACCATGGCCCTATCCTCCCCATCGCCTTTAAATTTTGCTCCCAGAAAGTCATTCAACGCTTGTTAGGCTTAGGCATCAACTTAGACCCATTTCTACCGGGCAAAGCCACACCATTACATGAATTAGGGTCAGTGGCAACTCCAGAATGGATCAAGTTTCTCTTGTCAATTTTTCCAGATGCTGTCGATTGCAGATACTCGGACAGGCTCCCCCTGGAGACTTATTCTGATGCATGCATCAAAGCTGGTCACCCTCCAGATGAGACAATCCTCAAGATTCTTGTTGCAAATAACATTCTCAGATCACTAGACGAGAATGGGCTTACACCATGGGAATATATTTGTTACTCCTTCCAGCGATCAGGTAGTCAAAGACTCTATCGAAGCTCACTTCAATCTTGGGGCCTGGTCTGGAGTCATTATATTTCTATGGGCGCCATGCAGGCTTATGAAGAAGTTTCTGGTCTATGCGGGCCGGCGAAGTTGTTTTCCGCTTTCCTTACAATTCTTTCAAGATTCGACCAGAAAGAGTGTCTGAGCCTCCTTCCGCCTAACAAACTACAAGAACTCATTCTCTCTTCTAAACATTGGAAACCCTTAGGCGAAGACGTTGTTAGGTTTCTCAAACAATTAATCATTGGCCAGCACACGGACATGATTGACATTCTCCTGCGATATGATGTGAACGTCCATCAACGCGTTGATGGATTGTCCGCAATCGAGGAGGCTTGCTGGGGGTCTCGGGCCACGAGACTATGCTCGAAAGAGTCAGGTAGAGCTATTATCCGATCACTTTTGGATCATTCCAATTCCCTGAAGCTGCAAGAATTCACACCTGATGGGAGTGGGTGTGGACTGTTGCATAGGATTGCTTTTCCAGGCCAAGAGCCGCAGGTTCGTTGGCTAATGGGGGAGCTTGTCCGCAGGGGTGTCGATATCAATGGTATTGATACTCAAATACAGCCTGTGCAGCGAACCTCGCCCCTTGTCTTCCATATCATCAAGGACTCAACCTGTTATGCAGAGTACTTGTTAGATATGCAAGCTGACCCCTCTGTTTGTCCGTCAGATGAGATAGGGATGGTTTTTTCCATGACGCGGCATCTATTGCCACAGATCGTGGCCATATTTCTGTCCTTTGGAAACTATTTGCGCTTTCACAAAAGAAAGTCATCGACCTTTCCTGGATGCGCGTGTTCAATTTCGAGTATTTCTTCGGCGGGGGAAAGTTGGCAATGTTCTCTAACGCCCTGCATAGGGCCTCATACAGAGGGTTCTATAACATTGTTAATTTCTTTGTCGAGAAGAACCTGATCCGATTTGGCATGAAAACGGCATCTGGTCTCACAGCTCTCCACTTTGCGGCACTTGGCGGCCATCCACGTATCATCGAATACTTGGTGGATCAAGGGGAGAATGTAGACACTCTGGACGAACAACGAACTACGCCCCTCCATTTTGCCGCCTTCAATGGACACCTAGAGGCTATAAAAACACTATTAAAACATGGTGCCCGAGGCTCAATCTCGACGAGTTCGTGGACTCCTAGAATTGCTGCGTCAGAAGCTGGCCACCGAGGCATTGTCGACCTTCTCGACAAGGAGCTTGGTAATTACAATGAGTCGGGGTCTGAACTCATAAGAGTTCGTCGGCATCTGAACGTGCTTCTTCGCCAGATGAAGGAAGCGATTATTTTTGATGACCTTGAAAATTGCCGCAAGATAGCTTTGAGAGGGTGCCCTCTCAACGCTGTGATCCCTGTAGCAAATGGCTCCACCCCTCTCTACTTAGCTCTTGAGTCGGGAAGGTATCAAATCGCCCGGTGGCTACTTGGCCAGCACGCCATAACTCTTACACACTGCTTTGACTCTAGCGGCGGAGAGAGAACCGCAATAGAGTATGCATTTTCTGCTGGCATTCCATCAGACATACTTGAGACTCTCATCGATCGTTATACCAAGCAGGGTGGCGACTTGATTTATGGGCCAGACTCACTGATGGTTTGGGCCGCTAAAGGCAGCATTGGGGGTATGCAAGTTCTGCTACGCTACTTGAGAAATCATAATAAGCACTGGGAGTAAGTTCTCCTGACTATATCATATCATCTGTATACTAATGAACTTCGTTTTGCGTAGAGGCCAGCATCATTATATCAAGACAAGAATGCTCAGTCGACGAGCGCCACTAAGAAGTCTTGGCTTCTGTACCTTTGATGAAGCCACAGCACTTCATGTTGCTGTCCGTATTGAACAGCTTGCGATTGTCGAGTTACTTCTGGAAAATGGTGCAGACGTCAACGCTATGAGCACATTTGGCCTTGCTCCGATTGAACTATCTCAGTCGTCGGAGATGATATCTCTTCTTTTGAGATATGGCGCATCAAGAGCTCCTTTATCTACGCTTTCATTGACTGAAACTTTGAGTATCTCTGGAAACGGGGCAACAATTCTGGATAATGCTACTGACATGATAAATCATGGAACCCTCACCGCACAGGACAAAGATTCACTCTTAGGACTTGACATGTTTCTCGAACAATCTCCCGACTCTGTTCGATGTTGGAAGTCCTTATTCAAAGTGAGAAACTCCAGGAATCCTTTCATATATCTTCTTCGTTCGGATTCCATGTTTGGCAATTACCTTCTCTGTCAGCCGGCCGGCTCTCGCTTGTTCTTGGACCTCGATCTTCACCTCGAGAATCTGGACCCGTTCCCTTGGCACAGGATAGGCCGAGCGGGTTTTTTGATCAATTCCTTTCTTCGACCAACATTCCGCTATTTTCAGCGTCGATTCTCTCAACCAACCCTGAGGCGGTGGATAAATCTCGAACCAGACCGTGGCTGGAGCCCTTTGTGCCGAGCCGCATCTGTTGGCTTCATTGACGCCATGGAAAACTGCTTATCAATCGGCGCGGACATTGACTTTGAAGGTTGTTCTTGGGGCTCCGCTTTGATGATCGCCAGCGCGTGCGGAAGACTTGAATCAGTCAAGTATCTAGTCCGAAGAGGCGCCAAAATTGACTATGTTGGGAGAAAGGGACATGTCAGTGCCTTTTCGATCTCCGAATCCAAGGCTGTGAGATCATGGTTCTTAGTCGAGCGGTTCGTTGACCAAGGCAGGATTGCTGCAGCAACAGAGTGTGAGACACTCCACACAGATGAGCAAGTGGGACGACGGAGTGGTATTGCAAAAATCAAGGTCAGGCTAGCAGAGCTGTACTACAGACGCTATGGGGAATCGAGCCTCGCTTACGCCAAGAGACTAGAACTTTTAAAACGAGAGCTGCGGGGAAAGGTTCCGTATTATTATGACGGGGTTATATACAACAATGACGGGGAGTAGAGTAAAACTTGGAAGAAGTTTGTATTTTTGCTTTTCATCTCTTGAACTCGCATAAGGCATTCATTCATGACAAGAGTTTTGGGGCAACTAAACCAAGTGCATCAGCTAATACAGAAGAGCATATATCCTTTCTACTTTAAGGGGCCAATAGAAGTAGACTACTTATAGAGTAATACAGCCCTCTTGGAGTTAGCTTTACTCAGATCTTATAGCCTTCTTGTATATGAGGTCAAGCAAGGCAAGTAACTTCGAGGATGCCTTATTCCACTAAAAGAGATAGGTAGGCGCGGAATTACGCCAAGACTTTGACGTAACCTTAAAAAGGCAGCTAAGCCGAATATTGGCTAGTGCATAGAACCACTTCATCTTGCCCGAAAAATATGACCAGTTGCAGTTGGGGCGTGTATGGAGCATAGCTTACGATGTCACATTCATTACGGAGTAGAAAGACTTCTAATTCAGGAAACTAAACTAACTAACAATTGCTTCATTGTCGTCACAGTAACAAGATGTCCTGATGACCTTAGATTACAGATTCTTCAAGCTATTGTCTTTCAATTCACCAGCTTTTTGCTATTCTGTTGATATCTAAAACCCAAAAGGTTATAAGGATATTCGGACTACTTATTACCGGCACTAGCTTCTACTAATTCGCCCTATCATAATGGCGTCCTCAAATGAGCAATCGTATCCCAATCCGGGGCCCTTGAGGTGCGGCAACGGAAAACGTTATCCAACGCTCTTGAGATGCGACAACGGAAAACCTCTTCCAAGACCCGCACCGGATGCACGACATGCAGGTAAGATCGATTAATCTTAACCTGGATCTCGGTACCAGTCGCTAATCATGGTCTGATCTTTCAGAATTCGGAAGATAAAATGTGATGAGGGGAAGCCGAGTTGCCAGCGCTGCCTAGGCACAGGCCGCAAGTGCGATGGCTACGGAGACCAACGCAGTTCAAGTCAAAATCGAAACCTCCAGGAACACCTACCAGTTGCCCGTCCTACTAATAACGATCTCGGGACTGAGCTGAGCTGTCACGCCTTTGATTACTACCGCAACCATGTCGCTGTCAACATCGGCGACGTGGTGGACGGAGAGTTTTGGAGCGACATAGTTCTACAACTTGGCCCAACCGACCCCGCCATACGCTATGCCATCTCAGCAATCAGCTTATTGTATGCTGAAAAGACACAGCCTTCAGGAGAAGTCTCTTCAAACTTTAAAGCAGCTATGATCCAGTACAACAAAGCCATTGTCGCCGTTCGATCTTGGTCTCCAGCGACTGAGTCCACATTCAAGCCCTTGCTCGTCTGTCTGCTTTTCATTTGCTTTGAATTCTTACTTGGCCCGTCTTGTCAGGGCGCTGCGAAGATGCACATCATACAGGGCCGAAGGCTCTTGGCACAGATAAAGGATAGGAGTTCACCTGGACTCGATATCATTCGAGACCATTTAACTCCGATATATCTGCGTCTAGCCTTCGTTGGTACAGAGGGAGTTGGTATTCCCCAGCATCTTGTCAAGTTCGACACTATACCGACCAAATTCACTTCCATCGCCGACGCCCAGTACATATTACATTCCATCATTGATAGGGGCTTTTTACTCATCTGGGACGCCAAAGGTTTGGACGCACATGAGAAATTGGCTGGGACCTCGGGCAGGACATCACCAGAAGAACCACGCGATCTACCTGATGCGATCCAGGCGAGAAAATCACTTACCGAAAGCCAGTTGGCTGATTGGCGTCATGCATTTGATGCCTTTCTAGCCTTCAGTGATCTCAACAAACAGGCGATGAGGACTGCCAACCTTCTTACCATTCGGCACTGTTTAATGAGGGCGTTTGTGGACTCGATGATCTCCGGATCAGATTACACCTGCGACAAGAACAATCTATGCGAAATGGCCATTGCTACTGATGCTGCGGCTTTCATCGTCCAATATGATGCTGAGAATCTCAAAGACCCATCTGTTACCTTTGAGAGCGAAGTCAATGGACCTCTGTATTGGGTAGCGGTTAAGTGTCGCCAGCCTGCGATACGAAGAAGAGCAATGGATGTTTTATACGAGCGTACAAGAACACCGAGAAGAGAATGCCTAACAGTGATGAAATTCACTCTTACAATGGCAACAAGAGTTATCGAAATAGAGGAGGATGGACTCGAAATACCCCAGGGCACTCGACCGTTCAAGGACCAATCGGATTTCCGCGTCGTCACAAGAGAAGAAACGAGCGAGTGGAGAGAGGGATTCCACACAGAACAGAAATCTGAATGGCCTGTTCTTTGGGACCTGGGGAATCATTCAGCCGAAATTCCCGCAAGACCAGGAAGGCTTACGGCTAGAAAAGAGGAACAAGAGCTTGCACAGGGCTTAGCGAAAGGTTGGTCGCGGGAACGACTAATTTGGCCATATGGGATCGCGAGAGAACGGAGGGTGATGAATGTAATGGTCAAGAAGTATAACAGCACTGGTTTATGGCTAGACTATGTCAGGGAACCATTGGAGGCGGGTGGAGAATACCGGGTCATGAAGGAATATCTTGAGTTTGTATAAACCTTTGGAATATGGAGCATAGAAACTACTTCGTAAATTATGTTCTAGAGCACAGCCTTTCTAGGCATTTTCAATGGTGGAGATCCCCGCAAGCAGGGGTAACTGTACTAGACGCCTCTTCATTCGCCCGCTCGGGAGGCCCATGATTATCTCTCACTACTAGGGAGATAGCTATGAAAATCGCATCCTCCAAGGTGAAAACATAGACCGCCAGTCTTCGGAGGTCTGGGTTAAGCATAGCGCTTACAGTGGCAAGCTTTCAAACTATAACCAGTACAAAGCAATGCAGATCGTGTTACTTTTGAGCTCTGGGCTCCTATGAAGGAGGAACTTCAGTCAGCATTGGCTCTTAATACGATGGTATGAGCTTGCATCTCTTTTCTTTCTGCTGTTATCGTACCTAAACCAATTACACATAAACATGATCTTTCTATCGGTGCATTCTACGACGTGTGTAATACCCACTCTTCTACCTGCAACCTGAGTCAAGAAGGCTATAAGTAGCAAGCAACTCTCCTCAACAATTCTCATTCAACTCACCACAACTCACCAATACATCTATATCTTTCTCTAAAACATACAACACTCTCACTTGGTATGATTGAAGCCTTTCTCTCGCCCTGACCCAAACTAACCCGACATCTCAAAGCCAATAATGAAGCTCTCAGCTATCACCGCCCTCGCAACCTCCTTGGTCACTGCCAACGCCGCTCTATGCACCTATGACGACCATCCAGTCAACGGCCTCCGCTATTACATCGGTGCTGATGGCGTGCCCGATGTTCTCGGAATCTGCAACGGATTCTGGGACAATGTCAAACCTCAGTGCGGCGGGGACTGGCAGTGTGGCCGAGCAGCCAACGGCGACATGCATGCGAAATTTCAGACATATAGAAAATGTCTCCCGAGATTTATTAACGAGGGGTGGTGGCATGCTACTAAGAACCAGTGGGGATCTATTCAATGTAAGCTTCGACAGTAAGGATGGGGAGTGATACAGATTCTGGTTGGATGGATAAACTTGAACTGAAAACTCCGTGGCTGAGGCAATGCATGCCTCTACAATAACTATGATAGGATATAGCTGAAAATATCATTTCACAAGTCGCATCTCACGTCATAGAGTTACTAAGCACAGGGTCCATCCTTAGGATTATGACATAGCATGAAGCCATGTCTTAGACTCACAAAGGAACAGTCAGGTTCTGTACCGAGATACCAGGATGGAGTCCAACCATCACGGAGAGGGTAGCTTATTAACGAGTTACAGTTAATAGTTGCGCCACTGTATCCGAAATGTTCTCCAAGCGTTGAATCTTTCAGTGGATTATGAAATCAAATGAGGCATATTGCTTATTTCGGACCAAAAGCCTTGTGGGCTGGTTTGTGGGGATGATGTGCTAGGAAAGGATCAGAACCTTCATTTCAGATCGTTCTAATGGTGGGTGGCGCTCTCACTTGGGTGTTGTTTTTCAGAGTAAAGAAACAGATACTTTCCCTAGAATGAACAGGTGGCTTTCTTTAATTTCCGAAAACTCAATAGCTGAGATCCAAATTGCAAATGCATCTTGTAGCTAAAAGCTTGTCTCCCGCCACCTAATCTTAGCCGATATCCGATAAATGGAAATTGCATCAATCTAAAACAGCCACTACGATCCGCGTCGTTGGTAGGCTACTGGTTTTGGCACCTAGGGAGTTTTTTTCATTGGACGCCAAAGATCTCAGTGCTCAATAAAATCGATAGTTCCAGATCAAGGGTTTTTCTCACAGCCGTATGCCTATCATGGCAAGTATAGCTACCATGCATGAAGTTGCAAAAGGGGTTCACGTAGAACTTGAGTATAACCACGATAATGATATAAGCTGTCACGGTGTTTTGTCCCCCGATCAAATTTGCTTTTTTTCTCCCTTTCGGCTTTGTACCTGTGTACCAATAATTATCTTCGCAATGAGGGCAACATTGATCTATTCCCTGCTTTTTTGCAGTAGCATTCGCAGATACAACAAGCTCAGCTGCAGCGAACACAGCTACTTGTGCTTCTGCAAGTCACTCCACGAGAAGCCGTTTTTAAGTCTGCTAATATCAGTTCTACCAGGATGCATGCCATCGAGGGGTTGGTGGTTTATCCAATTGTCGACACAGAAGACGGTCGGTCATCAAAGCGACTGTTCTTCATTCCTACAGTACACCTCAATCCCCGTTGCGACGACTGTGACCGAGACAGCTGGAGAGCAATCAACTTTAACACTGGTTGATAGTGCAACGGTGGGCCCCAAGACGGATCATGCGGCGACAACACAGCCAGATGAGGCGTATGCCATCGAATAAATAATGCAGCAGCAGATCGATCAGTACTGATGTCTCTCAGTGCTACTACTAGCCTTACCCTCGAACCCGAGACTTTTACCGTTTCTATTGCACCCATCAAGACTGTAACAATTACCGTAGTCAGTATCTGGAATACTACTTGCGAGACACATTATATACTAACTTGTCATACAGACTCCGTACCCTGCACACGATACCGAGATTGACGTAAGCAGCCTCTCAACCTGCTAGTGTTGGGAAAAGCTAACTAACAGAAGCCTAGACTGTAACAGTCGTCGACACAAATTTCATCACGAAGGTGTTTAAGCAAATTTACAGATCTGATTCCAACTATGTTGCAGTACCACCGAGACAGTATATTGGAGCAACGTCGGAAAACGCGCCGTCGAGGTCCAGGAACTATAAGAATAAGGTAGTCGTAGGCTAAGCAACATGACAAAGAACACAGTATTTTAACACAATAAAAAGCTTATCCCAAAGCTTCCACAGTAACCAATTGAACCTTATAATATAAGGTTCCTTTCACAGCAAAACAATGTCCTAAATGTAAGTATAAATATCCTGCCTTGTTCCTCTCTCAGAAAGCCCACACAACACAACATTCTCAAAGACAAGATGGCGGCTACTTCCCCGAACCGAAGCATTATCGAAGCGAAGGTTTATAAGAAGGGGAAGCCACCGAAGCTAGTGAGGCCACCGAGGCCAACGAAGTCGAAGGAGGAGGAGGATGAGTCAGTAGAAGGATGAGTCAACAGAAGGATGGTGTGTGTGCTGTGGCGTTAGTCAAATCGGTCGAAGGTTTCGTTGACTGGGTGCTGCTAGCTGGCGGCGTCAGTCAAGGTATCGAAGCCTCGTTGGCTGAGAGGGGAAAAAGTTAGATAAAAAAGAACGAGTCTGCGAGGTTGATAATAATCTTTGGATCTGAACACAGTGGGAGGTCCAGGAAACTGGCACTATCATAAAGCCAACGAACATTCCTCCCTACGCGAGTGCATGCGCAGATATCGAGCAGTACAGCAGTGCATGTGCATGCATGAGAGTCGAAGAGACCAACATTCAAGGCACCGGCTCTGCCGTGTTCGCAACCGTCGCCCCTCATCCAACGACTGTGATTCACGTCGATACAGCTACTAGGCCAGCTGTTACTGTAACCACTACACTACCAGCCAAGACCCGAGCACTCACAGTAACTCTTCCTGCGCCTGAAGTCACTGTATCAATCACCCTCGACGCCACAACCGTCTCAACCTCGCTCACCGCCGATCAAGACAGCATTATCACGACCATCGAAACAACAAAGATCGGCCAAACCACTTACGTAGTAACTATAACTTGTTCTGTCGGACCAGTTTGCTCAACATACACTTCATCAAGCGCCTGCGGTTGCAAGTTCGAAATCGTCTGAGGAAAGCAGGTTACGTTAGATCTTGTAACATTCCGTAGCCATAACGATTTCAATACATTTGTCGGCAGCTTCCAGGAGTGTATGGATCGCTGTGATGCGAATCCTGGATGTCAATTTGGCCAGTATGCTACGCTTCCGAATGGAGGTCTTTGCTGAAGCTATAGTCTAGACCCAGGGCTAGCTGAAATGACTGGCGCGGACAGCATCAACTATTTTGAGAAGGATGGAAATGTTAAGTGCTCCAGTTATTAATTATGAAATCCATCATGATAAGATGGGCACTAGTCTTACAGGTATTTGGGACATAATTAGTCTAGAATTAATATGAATTGCTATTATAGAGACTATAGGAGACACCACAAATGAAATCTATATGCAACCTTTTCAAAGAACCTTGCGCCGACCCAAATGCACCTCAATCTAATACAGCAACTAATACAAATTACTTCCCCATGCATCATTCTCAAACCCTTTTACCAGTGAACTGTTCCGCCGGCCAGCCCTGCATAGTCCATCCCTCCTCCACAACATCACCACCCATGATAAGCGTATGCTCAAGCAGACAACTGTCATTCTTCATCTGAGCTCCGCTCAACAATCTGCTTCCCGTCCGAAGAACACATCGGTCACCAATCTCAACTCTGTTCAAGTCAAACTTGCCTCGTGTGTTGATATGTGCTACAACACTCGCATCATCGACAACGACACGGTCTCCAAGGGTGATGAGATCAGGCTCTGTGAACAAGAGACTTGGGTTGCCGTTTGCAAAAAGTGCACAGTCCTTGCCGATCTTGGCTCCCATGAGCTTCATGTAAAGGACCATCCAGTGTGTTCCAGTAATCATGTTGAGGATACCATTGCCCTTGTAGGCGTATCGTCGGAGGCGCTCGATAGCGAGGAAGATCTGCCATCGCTGGCAGTAAGGAGACCGATCCCAGTCGTAGTTTCCAGGCATACGACGACCCATAAGTAGCCACTTGGATGAAATGATAATGGCCAAGGCGAGGACCGCTTGGATCGTGGTCAAAATGGCGATACCAGCGAACATGGTTACAAAGATGGCAGCCAAGTCATACCAGACATTATTATTGCCGCCAGGAAAGTTGCCTCTGAACATGAGACCGACGAACTGGATGGAAGAAATACTCGGAACGTCCCAGTAAACAGCAGTGAAAACAGACAGGAATGTGGAATAGCAGAAGATTGCGAAAGGTCCAAGGACATGGTAAGGAGCCAACTTCATATAGAACGCTCGACCGAATGGAGAGAGATGTTGTGTCCAGTCGTCTTGGTTGTCGCTGACTACTGTATCACTTCCATGCGTGTTGGGTCTGGACTGTTCATCGTTCTTTTCGATGTCTCTTTCGTGATCCTTCTCATCGTCGAGCCTTCTGGTCAGATTCGTAAGGGTAGCTTCAGACTGTCTACTCTGTAGGAGAGATCGAGAGGTCTTTCTGCTCACGCCACTACCGGTCGACAGACAGACTGCGTCGCCGGCCTTGGAGCCAACGTATGTACCCTCAGACACGTAGACTGCGTTTCTCTTGGTCACTGCACCAGAGCCCATGGTGGTCCGTTCGCCGGTCGTGGTGCCTGGTAAAAGGCATACACGATCAGCGATCATGGCACGGTCTTGGATGGTGACCTTTTCAGATCCGAGGCCATCGGAAGTAACCAAGTGAGAGCGAGATCCGAACACGACATCGTTACCAACGTCAAGGAGATGATAGTCTCCAATGCTAGGACCAGTTCCAGGCCAGTAGACACGTTGGCCAACCTTGGCACCCAACATCCTCAACACCACAGAAGTAGCTTCATAGTGCTCTCCGAACATGGAAGTCAACTTGTGAAGCTTCTTCTCGGGGTACAGAGCCTTGGTTAAGCTTTCTCTCCAAGTGGTCACAGCCGAAGTATGTTCCTTGGAATGAGCATGAAGTCTTCCAAAGAAACAGTCTAAGGTAGATTTAACCAAGATCACAAATCCAAAGAGAAAGAATGGACCAAACAGACAGTTTAGGGCTAGGGCAACGTAATGGAAGGCGACTCGATTGGGCGAGCAGAACCAGTCAACGGCTCTCCTCAGTGGTGTTCCATTCATTCCAGCCCGGGTCACGACCATAGGAACAAGACCACCCATCCATGGGAGTGCACCCAGGAACAAAGAGATAAGCACGAGAGGCATTGTGAAGAAGTACTTGAGAGCCCAATGAGGCTTCGGCCTCTCGCTTGGAAGTTGATCTCGATACTCTTCGCTTGCATCTTGCATCTCCCAGCTGGAAGAGTTGAAGCCCAGGCAAGTGTTGTCCGGCATGTTGGTACCGGGCGCAATAATAGAGGACACTCCAACGGCACAGTTGGAGCCAAGCTTGATACGACCAAGATACATGGAAGTATTTCCCTCCGCAGCGAAGGGTCGGCAGATAGCCTTGTTGAGGCGACAATTGTCGCCAATTTCAATGAGATCCCATTCTCCCATCAAAGTCTCTTCGATCTTGACATTCTTGCCGATCTTGGCTCCCATGAGGCGAAGATAGATCCCGTACGTCGCGTCGTTGGCCTCAAAGAATCCAGTGCCACAGATAGATACTATCTTCTGGACCAACCACCAGCGTGTGTGATACAGACCCCACATAGGATACAGGCCCTCTCGATAGCGACCGATGATAATCCATTTGGCCAGGATTCCCACGAACGGAGCGATGGAATCGGCGATGACTCTGGAGATGGCAATCGAAATTGTCAGGTTCAAGAAACGACCTGGTACGGAGTTGTTGGTAGGTAGCTTTTGACTGTAGGCCAGTGCTACAAAGAAGATAGTCCACTGAACAGCGCGTCTAATTGGATAGAAGACAGCAAGCGGGAGCAACTGCACCAACATGAGAAATGGGTTCGTCGAACTACACGTCTCAGCACAACCCGCTGAAGAACTCTTCTCATCGGCGTCATCTGTCTTGCTATCAAGCATCTTGTCGATAAGAGCAGCGATAGAAATAACGGTTCCACCGTTGAAGACAGCTGTGATGGGGAGGCTGATGTTGAACTGGACGCGCAAGGCTGAAAGAAGACGGCCAGCGCGTAACGAATCTCCACCAAGGCTGAAGAAATCTGCTTCGCGGGGGATGTCGCGTGCTGGAATGGAGAGAATGTCGGCGAAGGCTTTGATGACGAGACCTTCGGTGCTGGCGGCCAGTGCATCCTCTGAAGCTATTCGGAGCTGGTCGAGCTCTGACTGTAAAAGTTGAACGTCGATATTTCCAGATGCGCCCCGTTGGAATGGGCGAAGCAGTACATGGATTTCGTTGGGAATCATGTAGTTGTCAATATGCGATTCGAGTTGTGACTTAATAGCGCTAGTCAACTCAGCCTCCACTGAGACACCAGCCTGCTTTGGCGCCAAGACAGCCTGAGGTGAACCATCATGAGAAGGCAGGGAGAAGGCATCGACGTGATCGGGTACAAGATTCTGGATCTGTGTCGAAAGCTTCTCATAATCGACTGAACAGGGCGAGCACTCAATGGGTACTGACAGAGGCGTATCAGCCGGAGGACATATCGCCTCCCAATGCCTCTCCATAAATGGAGTGTCATCGGTGACACCTTCAAGACCCAAGCGTTGAGCCAACTTGATTCGCAGAACCTTGTTGTTGTTCTTGGGCACATCGTTCATGTATGTGATCAGAACAGGCCATTTCACCTGCTGAAGCGATGACTTCAGTGCACTGTGAAGCGTCCTCAAATCCACACGTGGAACATTGGGCGGTGTAACAAGAACAATCGCGACAACTTCTTGAAGGACGTCATGCGATACCACAAACGTCAAAGCCTGCGAAACTCTTCCGTGGATAGGAGAATCACTAGATCGAGATGCTGACATAATCGCATTCTCAACTTCAAACGGTGAGATCAACTCTCCACCTCGGTTGATGACCTCTTTGCTTCGGCCGGTGATGTAGAGATATCCGTCGTCGTCCATATATCCTAGATCACCAGTGTCGAACCAGCCGTTTTCGTTGAATGGAGATTTATCGTATGTTCCGTCCGGCTTGAGATATCCAGGGAAGACAGGTTCCCCACGGACGCAGATTCGTCCAACTTCGCCGCTTGGAACGTTCTCTTCGGACCAGTTGAGGATGGTCAACTCAGGACCAGTGCTGATACCTGAAGTGCCCTCGCGATCGAGACGGTAGTTCAACGGCGGTGTGGATATGGGCATGCATCTGAAACCATTAGTATATCAGCAAGATAGAGCCAACTTTGAGACTTACTCTGTCATTCCATAACTGGGCAAGACAACGCAGTTGAATGTATCTCGAAGCTGATACGCCAACGAAGGCAATAAGCCACCAGCAGCATTACAAGCCAAACGGATTCGACTTTTTCGCAAGGCCTCAGGGCGTGCAGCTGCTTCGGCTACAATGATAGAATGCATTGAAGGTGAAGCATAGTACCATGTTGGTTGATGAGTCTCAGTCACGTCCCAGAAAAGGTTCGCGTCGAAAGAAGGACAGCAGACTGTTGAGCCGCCTGAGAATATCGGCGCGAAGATGTTTCTCACTAATCCACCCCTATGATTTGTTAGCATATGGGATGCAGTGGGCTTTGGGGGACTTACACGTGGTAGAGAGGCATCATGTTCAGGCAGATGTCATCGGAAGTGAGACCCCATGATTCAATCACGAAAGCAACGCCAGCGATGATAGAGTGAATCGTCAATGGAACAACCTTCTTCGTACCAGAAGTTCCGCTTGTGAAGAGAATCAAGCCAATGTCATCAGCCTTGTTGGGTACGCTTTCCACTGTGCCAGTGGGGTCTTGTCCATCAAGTGTTTTCAGGGAGATACTCTCACCAGGAATCCACTCAACAACAAAGACCTGAATCTTGTTCTCTGCCACCCAAAGAGCATCCAATTGCAACTTAGTATACTCCTCTCTCGTAGTAAGAATAAAGTCTGCCCGTGCTTGCAAGATATCAGCACGGAACTGTTCCGGCCCAGCAGCCGGGTTGATAGGAGAAGCAGTATAGTAAGTCGTAACAGCAATACAAGTCGCCGCTAGTAACGGCCCATTGGGCAATGCGATCGAGACTACCGATTTTCTATTGGATGACGGTAGTTGGGCCGGTAGTTGGAAATTGTTGACAAACTCCCGCAGTTGTTGGTGGGTGATGACATCGCCGCCTGTGGGGTTTCGTAAGGCCGGCTTATCTCCGTGGCTAATAAACTCCGAAAAGGATGTGTAGGAATTCTTGACTAGGGACGAAACTTGGTTGGCCAATTGGGAAGATTCATGGGTGTTGGTTGTTTTGGCGGCTTCAGGGAGGTGGGTGTAGATTTTGGTGTAGAATTTGATGAGTTGGAAGACGGGCCATTGACCGGGAAACTCTTTAAGGAGAAGAGATAAAATGTGAAGTGATGAAGTGGATGGTTGATCTGTAGGAATTGACGCCAAAAGATCTGCCCTGTCTGGATTCAATGCTTGCAAGGCCTGCAGCTGTTGGCTCTGTTGCACCTCCGTTGGCGGGAGATCGCACAGCTGCTGTAACAGAGCCGGCACTGAATTCGAATCCATCTCGAACAAGCGGTGTCGAAGATGACGCAGAATCTAAGCTTCAGAGCTGTATCAAAGCGTATTGAAGATCCAAATGTCGATGTCTCTGTTGACTTCATAGCACAGCGCTTCTATGATATCTATATACCAGCAACAGTTCCTTCCAATTTCGTCTCCCCGATTTTCTAAACCGGCATTTGCAACACTAATCTCCCTCGCAAGGCTGATCTCTTCCCCATAGTGTCAACTTGCAGGCTATGAGCGCAGCGTTCCCACTATCCCACATTACATAAAGGCCCAGATTTACGGCAAGGAGTCTCCTGAAGATCCGATTCGAGGTCGTTTGATCAACACGGCACTGCTGAGTAAATGGTAGGGAAGTTCCGTCAGTTGTGACAGGTTTGTAGTCAGTCATAGGTGCCCGCACTGGTATTGTCCGCGAATAATTTACCTTTTTCTGGGGTATGAGGCCCGCCCTCAAATCAGCAAAGGGGCAAAACTGACGAGTGACATCCAATGCCTGGTCCATGATACCTTGTGGGAGCAGGTTTACGACGATGAATAGTTTTGGACTCGGGTTGTGGGTGTAATTTCTCTGAGACAACATGATAAGTCCATGACGAAGAGCCAATCAAACGATGTCGGTTGAGCTTTGATACCTTCCTCCTATTATTGAACTGGGCCCTGACGTAAGGACTTTTTGATAGTCGGAGTCGGATTGGCAGTGACCCTGTTGTCCACTTGACTTCGGTGGTCTCCTAGAGGCTGAACCGTAAACTTTGTAAAGGATCCGCATTGCCCGATTAGATGGTGAATGCGACATTGTCTCAGCCTCCGGCACTTCCATATCCCTGTCGAAGTCTAAATTTGGGTGAGCACTAACTAAGGATCGATAAGCTTTCGGCCACATGGAAATAACACATCTGAGGAGCTACATGCGTATCATCTTGTCGAAAATTCATCACAAAATACTAAAAGCTTCTGCCCATCAATTGTAATATTTGTCAATGGAGTATCCTTATCTTAAGCTTGATGATCCCTCGCTTTGACAGGACAATCGACATTGCGTGTTGCAGATCCCCTGTATATCCGAGGCCGAGGTCGGTCATCGAGACCAATTGGGCATCATCTTTTGTGGCTTCTGACTGCCGGGTCTAAGACGTTAGCTCGACGCTACTCCCGGCTGTGAACGAAAACAAAAAAACACGTAATCTTGCCATGTTATCCATCAAAGACATCATTTATCAAAGCGTTGGTTTCGAAAGCTTCGGCTATGACTAATATTGGACGATCGTCAGCTGGCACGGGGCGGCTCAGCAGCACGAGCCTCAGCCATATGCGCAATCCGCAACAAGGCACACGACCAAGAACTTGGAATTTCCATAACTGTAATTGACTTCTGACTCATGTCGTATTGTATGAACTTTAAATTGAGTAAGGCGAGTACTATGTCGCAGTGGCAGAAAATCTCAACAACATCGACCAAAAAAGCATGTGCTTCTTCCTGTTTGGATAGTATCCGAAATTAAGCACATTTTCAAGCTTATTATCTCTGAAACCGGTTCACGGACTTTTGTTAAGTCTATGATTAAGGATAATATTAAGAAGTCGCTTGAAAATATTCCGTGAGAATGTTTCTAGATTATTGCAATGCGGCTAATGTGTACTTCTGAATTAGCTTCTGTCATTGGACGATCCGTATTTTTGTGCATTTTTTTTGTGGTCCGGCCCGTAGATTTGGGGTTACATCGTGAGTTGCTACCATGCTGTCTGTGCTCGAGCTGACGAATCCCTCATTCACCGTCTAACAAAAAGTCCATGGAAAGTCGATCACAGGCAAATATGTCTAAAGAAAGGCTTATTGGCAATTTTATGAGGCTTGGGCCACTATGGATTCCGTCCAATGGGGGTTGTACTGGCGGAAAAGCTTGGACTTGAATGTATAACTAAAGGGAGAAAAACAAGAGCATACTAACATAAATAACTAAGCATTAAGGCCTCGAGATCTTCGGTGGGTAATCCTAAATTTTATGACCCTGTTTTCTTATCTGATCCTCACTTTTCTGTAACGCGCCTGTCGAAGTAATATTCTGATCTACGGATAGCTATAAATAAATAAAGGACCGATTCAATTAAGGACAGCACTGGTCTCAGGAATTCCAGAAGATATCTAATTGAGTCTAGAAAAGGTATCGCTCAGCGGAAAATCCGCATTTATGCTGTAGCAATTAGTTAGAAGTTGTGGTATAATGTCTAAATTGTGAGCTAGATGTGTTATTTGCAGTTGAGACCTGTGGCTCAGAGCTTATATCACCACACAGAACCTAGTTCGGCAACCATGTGGACGCTTTGGCCTCTGATATCAGACAGTAAACGATCGCCAGTCTGAGACAAAACTAGGCCATATGTCGGTCAGTAACGCAATATTATCCACTGTAAGTCATAGCTGAGAAGAAATTTCGTTTCCTGATTTACAGCCGACCCTAAGTGACGTCTTTCCTACGTCTGGCGGCACCGAGATATCCTCGCGCTTTTGAATGATATGCATGAGCCTTCGGCTGTTTCCATATTATCTATA
>JAADJG010000295.1:0-38684 GCA_012932025.1 Fusarium austroafricanum | reverse complement strand
AATTATACTAGCTTGCTATATAAATTAATTAAAGATTATATAAATAAGGCATATTTATCTTTAAGGTAAGGCATATAGCTACTAGATTTATTAAGAAAATACTAACTAATATATAAGAAAAGATTAATCTAATAAAGGTTTTGAGATAATATGTATATTAGTGTTATATAGGAGGGAAAGTTAGACTAGAAGAAGGTTTAGGGAAATCAGAAGGTCTTGGCGATATTAGGCTTATAAGTCAATCACAAGGTTAGAAAATACACTTCTGGTTTAACACAATAGTTACGGCGCTACAATAAGCAATGTATTCTGAGTTCAAGGAAGGTTACTGCACTATAATATAAATCGCGCATTTACTTGGTCATAAGTGTAGGGGCCAATGTCGGCGAGGTCTCATGTAGAATAGTGATACGAGGGAGAAACTGAAGCGAATGGTTCACCTCGTACTTTGGTAAGTGTGCACCATCTGGCTCATTGGGTACGGTAAAACTGTATTTAATTATGCATTGACTTTAGCAGGTCATACAAACTTAGTGCGGCACTAGCTTCTGAAATAAGCTTTGGACTGTCGGCTATTTTGTCTAGGCGGTCAAACAAATATACTTTCATAATTTAACTCAGTTCGCCGTTGCATAAATCAGTGGACCGCAACGATGGCTTGAATTCTATTTAGGCGAGAACCACGAGTCAAGAGACGACAAGATACCACTATGTCCGCCATGATTGCCATGATAAGTGGCCAACCCGACCAGGCTGCAACACCTTTCAACAGTTCCTACTCAAGAATCCAGAAGAAATTGTTGCCTCGATTAGAGTTCAAACCTACTTGGTCCTGGGTTACTTGCGATACTACGACGCGTATTGCACTGTCGATCATACTAGCACATCATACGAGACAGTATCTCAAATCAGGGAATGTCGGTAACTTCGGAAAATGTGATGTTCAACACCAGGTCCACTACGTTGAAGTCTAATTAACATGGAAAATGCGGTGCCCGATGATTCCGAGAAACAAAGAAAACCAAATGCAGCGCACCTGGATCTCTAGATTGCTTATATTTCTATTAGATAGACTAGCTATAGTAAGATATTGTAATATTTCAGTGTACTAAATAGAAAGCAGTACTGTATTGAAGCTGAGGGAGAAAATAACTGTGTTATAGAATCCACATAATAAGGTTGGAGTTGTCCCAAGCAGAACCATATTTATGGAAAAACCATTGGAACGCATGAGGGACTGAAACCAAGAAGTTTGGGCCGTACATCCGCATAACGTGCGTCAATTTATATACTACGTAGTAATTCAAAGCTTGGGTGTCTTCTGTCTAGCAATACGATACGTGTGACCAGTCCCCACGTAACAAGGTACTGGAAGATCTACCTATATAAACCCAGCCATATCCACTGACAAGATCCCTTTATTTATTATCATCTACTAAATAACTCTCTGCAATCAAGATTTAACTCCTACAAACCTATCTTTAAACCGTCTTTTTAAGGTAGGTAGGCCCTTGACGACCAAATATCATCTAACTTCGATAAGTACTAACTGCATAGCTAGACTCAAACACATATACAATGAAGCTGTCAGCTGTCGGTCTCGTTTTCGGTCTTTTTGCCATGGCCAGCGCCAAGTGTTACAACTGCTTTTATGCAAACGGCGCACCGCCATGCGGCGCATGCCCCAGAGCTATTGGCAACAACGGTTGTGGTGGTTGCATTGGCGGCTGCCCTGCTGCGGCTGGTGGAACTTCATCTAGTTACGAGGTGGCTTGTTAGAGTGAGTTGATAAAGTGGCTGTTATGAGGAAAGCATTACATCACTTCGGATTGTAACAAGTTAAGTCAATACAATACAATCCGTGATTGTTTGAGAACAATATTGAATCGAACAGTGAGGAATATTTCCTTAAAGAATGTCTTGGAAGAAAATCCGGGCGAGCCAGTTGCGAGTCTGTATCCGATACTTCATCAATCTTGAATACACAAACTCATCCGTATACGCACAATGACTAAAGCTCCTCTTCCACTCCTAGTACAACTCTAACTAGTTCAACGGGAACTTTGTAGTTAAGTATTGTTTTGTTTGCTGCAGTATGTATAACCATTCTAGCCCTGTGACTGTAACTATTTACAGTCCCTGAAGTAATTTCCTTATTCTTGGGTTAATCTCATCCATGTGCTGCTCTGAAAATTGCACTAAATCCCCCTTCGTCCTTTCACCGTGAATCTCTAACGGTTCTACCGTCTGAAGGAGCTGTGTATAGAGACTTTTAAGATCCATAGTGGTCCTCGTATCCAACCTCTCAGAAATCCCATAGTCCCGCGCCGCTGAGGCAATCTCAGGCGCGGCAGATTCCACAGAAACATCTTCCAAAGCTAGGAAGTGACGTAACTTCCAGATGGATGGACGAGGCGTCTGTGCCTCGAGGAATATCCGCAACCGGGCCAAGAGGCCAGATTCAGCGTGCTGAAGGTAGCCCTTGGGATTCTTGGCTGTCAATTCTGACCAGTATTTGTTAAATATTGCCATTAGCTTCCCTCTTTCCCATGCTTGCCAGAACTCGTCGAAACTGCAGGTAGAAGCCTTCATATTTATCCATTGGTCCAGGGTCGAGGACCCGAGACTCTGCCGGTAATCCGCAAGGGATTTTGATCCGAATAAGATCTTGTTATACAACGACCCAAGCTTTCTTTCCTCATGCTGGTCATTGCAGACGACGAAACCAAAATCGAACCAATAGCAGTGCCCCCGGTTGAGGGGCGGTGGGTGTGCGTTTTCTAAGACCATGGAATAAAAACAGAAGCAATGCATCTTCGCAAAAGGACGTAAGTCTTGAACGTCCTTGTATTGATCCTCGGGGGCTAGATACTTCCGTGCTCTGTCTTCCATGTTTCGGGCCTGGATCATAGGGGATGGTGGTCGGGGGACTGAATGGTGACCAGTTGGTAGCTCGAAGCGAGTACGGTGTCTCAGGAACCATGGGAAGTATGGTCCCAGGCTGTTCTTGGGTATTTCCTCGAACTTCTCAATTATTTTTGCGACGAGATATGGGTTTCCACCTGAATCTGATCGCCACTGGTGCAGCTCTTCGCGCGTGACAGGGTTGGGATGGTTAATGATAAGCCCGAGAAAAAGCCCAAAAAGGTGACTCTCTTCATTTTTATTTTGGCATCGGTCGAACCAATAGTCCTGTCGTACCTGAGGATCTGAAGGAATCTCATTATCACATGCATCTTGGTAAAGGTAGTCTGCCGATGTGACTGACCGCATGTTACATTTGAGAAGGTGTGATAATGGCATTCTCGATTCACAGCTCTCACTACAGAAGACAGCTCCTCGACAGTGAGAGCATCGTCGATTCGCCTGCGCGTCTATACAGAAAGTGCAGAAATTCATATTGTGTTCCGTAAGTGTCTCATGGCGAGTTTCCATAATGGAGGGTTCCTCGTCTGTAACAGAATTCAAGAAGCTAATTTCAATCCGTCTCAGCATATGTCCCTGTAAAATGAATTGAATAGACTAACCTTGGTTTGTTAGATTGTACATAGGCATTTTGCGCTCGTTGGCGATGAAGGTGTTCGGATACCGCGTGGCTTCCCTGGTGATCTCCCTGAGTAATTAAACTGCCGCCAATCGTGGATTCCTTGACGTCTGCTTTTCTCCTAGCTGACTTACTTGTGCTTCCAATTAGCTCTTTTCGCATCCATGATACCACCTTCATCTCAGCTCCAAGCAGCGCGTGCTGCTTATCCCTTCCAAGGATATTTCTCGGTGGAAGGGTCCAGCTATGGTTGTAGAGTTTACCATGACACCCACGCGTTTTGATCCTTTGGAAATAGTGCAAAAGTTTGGAGCACAGTAAACAGCTATACCTGCTACATCCGATGTAGTCAAACTGTTTTCCATTGGCAACCTCGCCAGGGTAGCTGATAATATAGAATATGAGCTGGATTTCAGCGTGCACTTCCCAAGTCGGAGATTTTAGCCGAGAAAAGTCGGTGACAAGCTTGTTCTTAGTCCACTTGGCTTTCGAGTTTGACAGTTGCATGAGTTTGTCGATCGATGTATCGTTTAGCTGAAGCTTGAGTGCTTGAAACGTTTGGACTAGGCTCCATTCCTGGCTCGACGATTTCTTTGGAGTCTTCAATCTGGCTACGGGGATAAGGGAAAGGTCGTCAAACCCAGGTAATTGCCTTGCTGCTGTACATAGTGTGCGGAAAGACGTTTGGAGGCGGCCCAAAAAGCCAATTTCCAGGTTAAGTTTGTCACCCACCCGACCGAGATCCTGGAAGTTCTCGGCTGGACATGTTCGGTAGAGAATATGGCTCAAGCTCACAAGACTGCTGTGTCTTTCCAAATCCGAGTGGCCATCACTAAACAGCAACTCAGCCAATAGCTTCAGGCAATGCTGGAAATCAAGTACCACTCCGTCTATATCTGGAATAGCACCATGATCAGATCGCTTGGAAGAGGAGCGTTGCGGAAGGAGGTGCGGCAAGTCTTTCATGAGTTGTCGTAAGTTAACCATGGCGGTGTTAAGTCTCGAGGACTGGTGGTGAAGCAACATATCCCAGAGTGCATCCATATGCTGTTCAGTGTGACTATCTGACAGGCCAATCGTTAGCAGCAGTTCATGAACATAGTAACTGTCTCAATCGAACCTGGAGCCGTAGCAATATCCTTCAGCGATGTACATAATTTGCCCAAGAATTTAGACAGTGCATCGCCTTCGGCAAACCCAGAATTTATCGCGACAAAGACTTTGACCTTGTCAGGCCAGTAGAACATACGACTAGCAACAACATGCCGGCCTCCTTTTGTCGAAGAAACAGTCTCGGACAGCCTATCAAGAAATTCGCGACGCAGGAGATCTACATCATGGTCGCCGAAGGAAACATTCTTAGAGGAATCGCTATCATTTCCGGATTGATCTAAGAATCTCTCGTCTTCGACCTCTCGGTACGGGGTTTTATCTTCAAATTGGCGACCATTACGGAGAAAGAGTAGCTTGGCATAGGCGTGAAGCTCCTGCAAAGTGGATTCGACTGAAGTGCTTCCTAAATCAGGATTCATTTTTAAAATGAAAGATTGGCATAGGAGATATTTGTCTATATACCTACGAAAGTCAGATAACCACTAGATTTATGAAGATAACATTGTTGGGCTGGTTGGGCATCAATGTTCATGCATGCATGATTGGGGAGTGAGCCAATGACATAAAATTGCGACTGTCACAGAAGTAATACACTTATTTAAGTTATAAGCTCCCAAGGTAATTATACCAGTATTCATTCCTATCAGAATATCTAACGTGTAAGCAGAATATTCCAAGATTGGGTCTTGGAAGAAGAGTATTGACTCGGGTATTTAGTGTAGTAAATAGCCTGCCTGGCCTGCAGAAGAAACAGCCATGTTACAAAACCTCATGCAGAGGTGACATCGTCAAGGGGTGGCTTGAGGCAATGCGGTTGGTGTAGGTATAATCGCTTAACAGGTCCTGAATAAGATTAGTGTACTTTACAATTGGCCTATAGACATTTAGAAATTCTTAATGAGGCTTTGGAGGCTCCGCAGGGCTTTCAGCCGCTCTCACAATAAATACATACTGTGTGCAAATGAAAGTCCTAATATTTTGTGGCTGATGACGTTATTGGCGTACCCTGCTGATCAGGCTTTCAGGCAGGTTGGCCTTTGTGGTTTTCCACTTGTCCTCAATTCAAATACCACCGCTTCATAGACACAACCCACAATTTCCCAGAATTCCTACCAGGCAAGCGGGCTTGCTTTCAAGTCTGTCCTTCCGTTGGTCTCGTGACCTTGTATGTCTCTTAACAAAATTAAGCGTTTTCTCGTCAGCCTTATCACCATGTCAGCTTCTGGTTCTACTGAGAACACAGCGTCTTCGCACCTCGAGCCACTCGAGCTTGATTCTCATCATTCCATGACGCCTATTATATCCAACAGACTTCACGGGAAACAAGAAATACGCGACACATTGCGCCCCCTGGTAGCCAGAGGAAGTGATTCCAGAGGTGATTACATGAGTGCGCCTGCCGACGATTATCAACCTGATGAACTCCATGTTCTGGCCAAAGAAACTGGGATAATTATTCGGAAAGCAGAAGTTATGCTACCGGTATCCACGGTAGGCAGTAAAAGCCACAAACGCAAAGTGAAAAGATTATCGAGGGCATGTTTGGTATGCTTGGAGATGGGAGCTGCTCCAACTTCTTCTTGCAGCCGGACTCTATGCCACTATCTGTCTCATCTTGGACAGGTATAGTGATAAAGAACTACCAGACTGGGACAATTTGGGTATTACCCTGAATACCCTTATTTCTGTTATCGCGACTTTTTTTCGAGCAACAATCGCAGTTATCTCTTTCGAGATTCTTGCTCAGCTTAAGTGGGATTGGCTTTCCACTACATTTCGACCGATGCAACACGTTCAAGCATTTGACAGTGCTTCTAGAGGCATCATTGGATCCCTTCAGCTGCTCCCTGATATAGCGTATCGTCAGCCTCTGGCGCTGGGAGCCATCATCATTTCCGTCTTGTCGCTTGGCATCGGTTCCTTTACTCAGCAATCGATTCAGACATATCAGTGCTTGCAACCGGCGCGCTCTCGGGACCATTCAGCCACTATAAATGTTGCCAACACTGCCGACTCGGAAGAGTTCGCTCGACTAGATGGTTCTAAAATGCGATTCGCTCTAAACATGAAGATGCAATTTGCGACAAAGGAAGCAATTCTGTCATCGCCAGACGTCGTCAGCTCCCTATTCAGTTGCCCTTCGGGTAACTGCACTTTTCCCACATTCTCCAACGGTCCTAAACAAACAAAGTCAGAACAAATGTCGCATGCAAGCGTTGGCATATGCAGTCGATGCGCTGATATATATGAGCTTGTCCAGGGGCCAGTCCGACTGAACAGGAAAGACGACTTCAACCAAGGAATTTTCTACTTTTTGCCGAATGATCGGACTAAACATGGTTCCAGAATAGCCCTAGCTCAAGATGGTGTATACCAAGATGATATATATATGAGTGTACGCGTCACAAAGGATTTGAACTGGACTCGCCAGGTTGTTGACACTGACTTCCTGCGCCGCGCTCGGTGGTCGATCTCGAATGTCACTTTTCTGGCAACGTCACAAGATCATTGCGATCGCTTACCTGATGGCAACATAACTTGTCCACACAGTTGCGACCAGAAGTCAGTCGAAGATCAAACTTGCGTTCTAGATTCAAGGACGCGCTCTGGTCCTACTGACTATGCTGCGGCGGCTTGTATACTGTATCCATGCACCAAGTACTACACCGCCACGGTAAATAGTTCGCAGTTATCTGAGAAGACGGTGTGGGATATACCTCTGCGCATACAAAGCCTTGAGCCAATCTGGTCCGCAAAATCCAGAGACCCCAAGTTGCCAACAAGATGGAAAGGTGTTGCACAGCCTTGTATAGTGAATGGATCACTTTATGACTTGTCAAAGTCACCATCTGCGCAAAAGGTTCAGAACCCTCAACTTACTCAGGTGTATTTTCATGAAGGCGACTGGTCTCGCCAAAGTATCAGCAAACCATCTTACCCCGTCAATATGGCGGTACCTGCTGATTGTATTGTCGAGTTACCAATAGGCCTCGATTGGGCCTTTGCGAATGAATTCAACTCGACCATGAATACTAACTGTAAAGTTGCTCAAGGTGTAACGACGGCCCTTCAATGCGGAAATATAGACGCCAAAAAAGACGACAGGGGCTCATGCTTGTCACCTTTGTCTCTCCTCTTTTATAATGACTCAACGTCAATAACCAACATCACGAGGGCTATAGACTCGGTAGCGACACGGATCACGAATGAGATACGCAAAGTGGGCACGGGACCACGTGTGACTGGGAATACATGGGAGAGCCATGTGTGCGTTCATATAGTGTGGAAATGGCTTTTCTTCCCAGGTGCACTTTTGGCTTCATGTGCTGTCCTACTATTTGCGGTTATTGTCAAGGAGGCACTATCCAAAAACAAGAACATCTGGAAGAGCTCCGTCCTGCCACTGCTACTGAAGGATTATTATGGACTGGAGAGAATGGGGTTGAAGCAGGTAGAGGAAGCTGCAGAACAGTTTGAGGTAAAGCTGCAGAAGAAAAGAGATGAGGTGTAGCTATTCAAGAAGCAGCTTCAGTTCTCGATATACACACTTAGTCTAGTTTTGTTATGCATATAGTTATGAGGATTTATTGACGTACTCCTATTCGGCTGGTTAGCAAATACTAGTGTATGTACGTGTCCTATTGAAGTATGCCTATCTATAGAACCAGTAGTTCTAGCTATATTTCTCTGTACCTGATTATAGTGATTATCTTCTGATTTTATGTAATTGAGGTTTCATCTAGAATTTTCTTCTCTATGATAGTATATATATGTAACTGACTTTTGGGGGAATTAGTAACCGGCCGAGCAATCTTGGAACAGCATATGTGGCTCATGGTATATTCCCGTTGAAACTTAAGTTAAACTCGGCGATCATCAAGTAGTAGGCTGACTATACTGTTTTGCCCACAAGTTCATCAAAGGCCGCAGGGTAACTAAGCTGGGCATTTCAGCTCAATACAAACCCTTATAGATCCAGCAACGCAATGTCTCATTACAAGAGGGGAGGTAACGTAAGTAAATATCATCTATTAGTAGCGTATTCTAGACCTCGCTGAATTCAATTACACCTGATAAGTTATTTTTAATTTCGCATGACATCAAAACATTATATAAGAGACTCTTGGCTTCGGACACTGATCCCCGGAGTACGTTATGAGTTAGTCTATGAGATGTGCTACCTAGTGTTTCGGTTATGGTACTAACAGATATTAGCTACCTTTCCGGCGGGAGATGTTAGTAGCGTGACAGACAAGCAACCGCCTCGGGCATAACTATGATTTTTTTTAATTGGCTGTCTCAAACTCGCCTAACCCACTTGCTTTCGCTACTAGGTTTCGATGGTGCAGGGTAGGTTGCATCTTCCCGCTCTCTATCAGCGAAAGGAACGGCCATGTTGGACTGCAGTCGTAGAACCCTCAATTTAAGGGGACGTTATTCAGTCAATTGGGCTTGCCTTTGCGTGTTTCCAACGCACCTCCTTCGCAATGCCAAAGGCTAGGTAAGGTATGTGTACTGACTAGCAGTTATTATTCGACTTAACTCAAACAGAGCAGTCTGGAAGGGAAGTGCAACAAGTACTTTCCACTCAACCGACACTTGACGAAAACATATATTACCAATTCGTAGATTGACCTTAACCTTCCTTCAGATACAGTAAGCACAGCCACGTTTATTACATGATTTTTATGACTAAGCCGTCCTTGTTAGCTTATGCAACTACCAGGTGTAAGATCCAGAAACTGAAATATATCTATAAGCACAATAATATTTACTATTTTTAGGTTATTTATCCTATTCCTCCTCTTCTTCATCTTACCTTTAATGCCTCTTAAGGAAACAAACACCTTAGATCAGCAAATTACAATGTCGCTCCGCGTTATACCGACAAGTTCAAGCACTTCAGGGTTTTGTCCCTGGTGCGAAGAGTTTCTGAGAAGGGAGCCATCAGATGATGATGAGTGCTTGGTACAATCTCGCGAGGCCATCAAGATGGCGGCCAAACAAGGATGCTTTATCTGTGGCTGGCTTGTACTGACCCATGATCTCGAGACATTGCACAGCTTATATTTGGATATTCCGAGTTCCTCGAATGGCACTTTAATGTCTATAAGCTACACAAAGGTTGCCACGCCTGGTTGGGTAACCAACCCTCGTTACGTAATATTCAATGTTATTGATGATAGAGGTATCCTATTGGAGTCTACTAAATATTTGCGAACTATAGCTAAATATGATAGATCACTCTGCGTCTTCTAGTCCTTATTACCCTCCCGACTTTCTTCAGCTCGAAAGTTCCTCTTTTCGCAACCTAGTCACAAAATGGATGGAGACATGTAATGATTGCCATCAACATTGCAGGAAAAGCACGGTAGTAAACAGTACCTTTCTACCCACCCGTCTAGTCAAAATCATCGATAAGAGGAGTCTTCAGGTGATCTGTTCTTCGGATCTAGATGGGACTGTTGATTATGTTGCTTTATCGCATCGCTGGGAAAATCCTCAACCTCTCAAGCTTTTGCAGAGTAACCTGGCCCAACTTCGAACCAAGATTCAGATGAAAAGTCTGCCAAAAACATACAAAATGGCCATCACAGCTTGCAAAGCATTGCAGTTTCAGTACATATGGATTGATTCGTTGTGTATCATCCAGGATTCAGAAGAAGACTGGCAAAAGGAAGCAGCGACCATGCATCTTGTGTACGGAAACTCTGCTCTGAACATATGCATGCCTGGTGCAGCTACAACAAGAGATGCAAGGTTGATAAAGCCATTGGCTGTCAGAGTTGAGAAAGAGAGCGAACCACCAACAAGCGCTCACATGGTCTGTGCTCAAACATGTCATCGGGACTTGTTCTTCAGCCCTTTAAGAGATCGTGGATGGGTCTTCCAGGAGTCGTTCCTGTCAAAACGATCTCTCGTATTGGGGTGCGTACAGCTTTGGTGGCATTGTCATGAGCAGCTTGCATGTGAAACCTTTCCAGAAGGAACAGATTATGGAGCCAGATTTGGGCCCGGAGTGGTTGAGAAGGCGGAATTCAGCGCAATGAAACTTGGAGGTGCGTTATATCTTGTGGCAGGGCGATAGACTGGGCAACCTGAAAGGAGATGGTTCTGAGTTCTGACTATGTCTTAGATTCGGATGCAAATGAGTATAAGGATGCTTATTCAGGCTCATCGTACCAGAGCTGGTCGGATATAGTAGAACAATACGCCGGTACTAGACTGACCCATGAGACAGATAGGGTTATTGCCTTTTCTGGAGTCGCGCAAGCATTCCGCCTGTCGCACAACATTAACGGTCAATATTTGGCTGGTATTTGGAGCTGCAACCTGCCCGAGGGATTGCTGTGGTATCGGCATGACACGGCTGTATCTCGTTCAAACAGTTACAAGGCTCCTTCATGGAGCTGGATGTCGATTGATGGACCTTACAATCTGTACCAAGAGTTTGACTACGCAACTAGATCTTGCTGCTCGATCGAGCAGATATATCTACGTCTAAGGGATGAAAAGCATGATACTGGCTTATTAGACGGTGGTGCTCTTAGAATCCGTGGACATCTTGTTCGGCCTCTCCCAGATGACACTTCACTTGATACACTAGAGGAAGCCATCCTCGCGTGTCATGTGAGTACTGAAGAGGAAGCAGTTGGCGGGGTTTGCATGGTGAACGAGGATGAAGAAGGGCCTGATGGAGTGCCCTTCATATCCTACCTTGATGGACTAGATCAGGAGTCTACACATGTTGGTTTGACCTCAGGAGCTTTCCGGCAGAAAATAGCCTTTTCAGAGGCAAAAGGATCGATCTTCTGTTTGCCAGTTGTCTACCGCTATGAGGACAACGGAGAACCTTATGCGTCCGGGCTCTCTGGCCTCATCCTATACCATCCTTCTCACCAACCTGGGATCTACCACCGCATCGGTTATTACGAATTGGAATGCGAAGAAATTCCAGATTTTGAAACGCTGTTGCGAGAAGAGCATCCTTTAGAATCTATCCTTATTTATTAACTGTTATAGTTGTAGAGATATTTATTTATTCTCTATTTTGAATTTGATGGAAGACTGGGTTGTATTTACAATGCGCTATCGTATGTCTGAGAACTCACTCGACATTAACTATTGTCTTGATGACAAACAAGCTGAGCAGACATTGACTTTAGAATTGACCCAACCAAGAATAATCTCTCAACCATGGTATTTTACCACCTGCAACCCTTTCCCTTTTGAGTGCCACCAGGACAGCAGATAGATCCGCCCAACTTGGCGCATTGCGCTCCATCGCCACCACCACTTTGACGAGTGCACTATTTGCATTAGTAACCAGTTCTCTACAACAGAGCTTAAGGTAGCTTAGGTACATACCGAGCCCTTAGTGCATCCGTAGTTCTTGCCGTTAACTTTGCAAGAGGTTCCGTTGCACTTGCCCCAATGGGCAATGTGTCTGCTTTTCAGGGGGTTCACTTCGTTGGGTGAGATGGCACTGGCGAGAGCCGACGTAGCGGTCAGGAGCGCGAGGATAGTTGAGGTGAACTGCATGATGAAAGCTTGGGTCGAAAGATGATGGCTTTGGAATGTCTATGGTGTTTGATAATGAGGAATAATAAGGATAGGAGGGGGTTTAAATACGCCGAGTTTGAATACACCGCCCTGAAGTCTACAGTGAGATAGGCCAGAAACTCGTATGAGGTTGCGAGTTCGTCTACCTTGCCGACTGCCCGAAGCCAGACAATGTACGCCGCACGATCCACTGCGGGATTTATACAATTGGATGGAGTCCGAGAAGATCAAGGGGTGGACAGAACCCTGTATGGGGTTATGTTGTTGGTTGAATGTCAAGAGAAATAAAAATAAAGTAAAGAGGCAAAATTAAATGCGATTTAATGCCAGCTTCAAGTGAATTCTGAGCAGTACCACGCCAATTATTTATTTTATAATATATGAATCCTGCTGATAATCTTTTCTAATTCTTTTGACAGTTGATTGTTCGGTGTTGGTTGAGTGCTGTTGGTTGTTGGTTGTTGGTTGTTAGTTTAATGTTGTTGGTTGGTGTATTGCAGAACTGATGCAAAGACCCTTGAAAAAGGTCCCTGCTCAGCGCAGGGTGGGGTGTTTCCGATGTGATCAAGTATGCCATTCGCTACAGTAGCCGGATAATTATAAATTAGTTTCCAATTGTCCGTATCTACGGATAACACGGATGTTCTTTTGTCAAGACGCCTGTCTTCACATGCTGGCCAACATTCCTCTCCGCAGCTCGACATAGCCGAGGCATGTTCAGTTAGACTGGAATAGATATATACTTATATCTTCATCCAACACTGAAATGGGTGTAATAAATTTGTTTGCTTGGCTGAGCCAATTTATGTAGGTAGACTCGGGCCGGCCCGCAGGGAGTTATTAAGGCCGGAGAAAATGCCCGTTTGGCTGGATGCTGCTTGGCGATGCAAGCTAAGAGCGGGTGGGTGTGACCACCACTGGAATGACCAGCTTTGCAAATGACACATCCCTAGCCTCGACACTATTATCGAGCTTTCTGTATTTCTGTGTTTTTATATTTAATTGTTCAACTGTTGAGTTTTGAGGAGATTTACTAAGATTATCAACAACATAGCCAAGAATGGTTAGAGGTTATTTGTCTTGCCGAGAGCAGTCAAAGCCTTCCCACTGAACAACCCTTTCGCAGTTAGTCCGGGCCGATTAAAAGGCTCCAATTTCCTGTACACCTAAACTTCGCTTGTTACCCTCCTTGTTAACATCAATTGTAACCTTTACGGTCACCGACTGAACAGAGCTTTTTAATTAGCGCACGGCTTGGGGTTCACCTTGCTATTTCTTGGAGTACTCGTCTAAACTATTTTCACACAGCTATGGTAGTGCATACCCTGACAATTGCCACCGGTATTATTATAGATAAACTTTGGTTGGTAAAAACGATTACAAGTTGTGAACTCGTCGCATTGTCACCGCCAAATACTTAAGTGGTCTTATAGGCGCAAGGCTTTTCTCAAGGTTCAATTTCATTGCTGTCAGTATTTGAATCCGAGTGGAACCTCGCTTTCTCTTGAGAGGCTCTTACGCCGCTTTTCTTAAGACGGGGCTTTATTTTATTAGAATTGGTAGCCTTGCTTCTATTCTTAAATTTAAGGTTAAGCTTAACTTTGTTACGTTTCAACCGCATTTGTTCCAGGCTGATTTTGTTATTATCCGATAACCTTCTTATTGGAAACTCTATCGACAGTCGAACCGCGACTTCGACTAAAGAGTAACATCTAACTGCCAGAATCCAGCAGGTTAAATACAGTGCGAGGCTACAAAAAAGATTGGACAAGCCATAATGGGCAATCTTTTCTTCTTTTTAGTTAGAAAGTCGAGTTAATCAAAGTGTATTAAAGTGCACGCTTAACCTACAGGCGGTGGGAGCAGCAACTAAACTTACAATAGCGACAGGATATTGAGTCGATCATAAATCGTATGGGTCAGTTTATAATATTTTAATGTTCTTAAGACTATAATAACAGCAGACTAGTAGCATGAGATAGCTTCAAGCTCCTAACCTATACTTCACCTGCTAAATGTAGTAGCCTAGTATGACCTGTCTTACTTAGAAAAGAATTTGAGATGCGTAGAATAAAAGTGAACATATTGGAGTTAGAGACGAGAGAAGTTGACGAGAAAAGCAGATATTTCTTTCGTGGTCAAACATAATAAACAATGTAGCATAGCCACAAAACATCGGAATTCCGTTCTCAAATAATTGGTTCACTCGCATGTTTGTCCAAGCGCTAGAATCCCCTGAGAAGACATATCCAATACACCGCCTTGTGGACCCCACGACAAGCCGAGTAAACCTCTTGGCGCGCTAATCAAAGAAATCGGGATTTAACTGACGCAAAGCTGGACGAAAAGCAGTTTATCACGGGTGTTTTTCAAGCAGTCGCCGACTGTCATAGCAACCGAGCGCAATGGCCTCGTGGTGCACTGTCGTACGTTATGGCGCAGTTTGTTTCCGTTTCTAAGCGTTTAGGTACGCGATATCCATCTAAGGCATTATTCGAAGGATTGCTGCTAAAGCATTAGTTTGCAACTCCAAAGTCCAAACTGTGCTCTTTATCATGTTACCTAGTCTACCGCTACCACTCTGACGTAGACCCCAAAGTCAGGACTATTTAATATCGTAAACTTCCCAGACATATCCACTCATTATCTTAATGTCATTCGCACCGTATCACCACTACAATACCACCAAAACAAAAACCTCATCTCGCAAAAATGAACACAAAGACCTTCTTCACTGCCCTACTCGGCCTGCCATCTACCGCCACAGCCTTTGAGTTCATCGGCCCCAAGACAGAAGAGCTCGACCTGTCCAAAAATATCACCATCACCTGGAAAACGGGCAACGCCTCAGAGCTAAAGCGCTGGCCTGAATTCGATCTCGAGTGGTATTCAAAGCCCGATGAGCTTCATGGATTTGGCTCGAGCATCCAAGAGAAGGTCAACGCGTCTGATGGCGAATACACATTCTCACCCAGCAGCAACACACGGTCCACTCTCGACCCGTTTACCAACGCTCTCGCCTCCAACAAGAGCTTTTCGTTTGTAGCTGTCTTCATAGACGGTGGAAGCAAGGACCCGGACACTGCGAACTATACGAATATTAAAAGCCAGAAGTACAAGGTTATGGGGCTAAACAAGAGAAGTGCTGGGGCTGCTGTGGTACCAAAGTGGGGAGCTTTCGTTGGTGGACTCGTGGTAGCTGGCGTTATGACTCTTTAGGCTATGGTATAGGACTTGAAGTGGGTTGGAAGTGACTTCTTTGTGTTGGTCTACGGGCATGGTAGACGCGATGATATCCAGGGTTGTTTAATGTTATATAATGATTACATGCGCAACGTTGACAACTTCCATGTTTGCTTTTATTTGACTCATCAGCGGAGAACCTCATATCGGTATATTGAAATAACTACTCATCAACACCCGAGTGTCAGTGTTGGCCTGCCACGCCAGTTTTGTGAATTCATATAGGGTTTGAAATAAGAACTTAAAGTTTGAGTGGAGTTACAACTTGTTTCACTTCTATAGAGAATAGACAGCATTCTAGTTACTGTATAATACCTGCTTGTCTATGCCGTCAAGCAGTTTCCCATCCGCAAACCAAACATCCATAGCCTTAGCCATACCCTCCACATAAGCTCTAGGACTATCATCAGCCATTGCCTTGACAAGAAGATCTTGCGACATCTCATTAGTTACATCAGCCCGTCCCGAGTCCACAACCTTCTTCTCATAGCACCGTACAGCCAGATCCAAATTCTCAGGATGAGTGATTATTTCGTGGAACAGGTCCAGGGAGTCGAGCATTGCCAAGTTGGCTCCTTCTCCAGCGAACCAGGACATCACATGAAGAGAATCACCAACCAGAGTCAGACCTGGACAGTGAGTGTAACGGAGTCCGGAGGGCATGCGGTATTGAGCGCGAGGAGTCATGTTGGCGTCGACGTTGCGAATTATGTCCTGGAGTCGGGGATCCCAGGTCGAGAAGAAAGAATCGACGAGAAAATCGGTTACTTTCTTGTGATCATCCCAGTTGAAAGGCAGATCACTTGAAGCCCAGATCTCTTCGACTCGCAGACAAGGATAGACGCGCACGCTACCATCTCCATTACGCTGTATAAAGACTCCACTGCCTTCAGATAAATAGAAATCGGTTCCTCGGCCGATGAACCTTCCAAGTTCTGGAAATCTCTCGTCGACTGCAGAGATACGGCAGTCGATGACGGTGAGCCCTGTATACTCAGGTTCCCAGTTGGTAAGTAGTGGACGAACTTTAGACCAAGTTCCATCTGCGCCCACGAGAAGGTCTGTCGTCACCGGCTCATTTTGACCATCGAAAGCAATTTGGACCCGACCGTCTTCCTGTGGACGGATATAAGAAACACGATGGTCCCATTTAATGTTGTTGGGGTCCAAAGACTCGATGAGGATCTTGCGAAGCATAGCGCGGTCAATTTCTGGACGTCCAGTTGCATCTGGCGCTGCTTGATGATAGAGCCAAGCAACGGCCTTTTTATCTCCAAATCTGTAGTCCTGGTCTTGATATCGTGCGTATTTGTTGAATGCATCCCTAAGACCGGCTTCAAACAATGCGCGTTGGCCGGACTCGGGATGAAGGTCCAAAGATCCTCCCTGGAAGCGAGAGCTGGTAGATTTCTCACGTTCATAGATGGTGAACGGAATAGAATGATGCTGTAACAGAGCTGCAAGAGTTAACCCAGATGGGCCTGCTCCGATGATTGTGATGTGCTTTTGCATGGTGGGAAAGGTATAGTGGTATTCTTGGGATGCTTTGGTTTGTGACCCAGTGTGGTGATTTAGGAAACTTGCAGAGCTTCTAGCTTTCTTTTATAATATTATCTCTTGAATTGAAATCTATTGAAGTCTCGATATACATAACATTCTGATTTATCTGCATCATGATAATTGATGATACGTGAATCTCTCATCGAGCCACGGCGATGCCTTCGACGCCCTGCGTATGTCAAGGAATTCTCGGAGTATTCAGCTCGGTTGTGCTCATTTTCACCTTACGTCGGCATTTTTGTATTGGTGATTGTCATCTCATTGACAATTGGGAAACCGCAAATATTTCTCTCCTTGACGGACAATTTCCTTAGCGCGGAATCCGTTCCGTCTGATCGGTATATCAGCCCATTAGCCTCGGTTTTCTGTCGGAGCGACCCCGGCCTATTCTTCAATTACCGATTTGATGGGTTCTCTCAGCTCTGTCCTCTACAAATTGGGTAGGACTAGTAAGGTGTGAATCGGTGGAATTGATAAGACAGCCGAGCAACGCAACCGCCTTGCTTCATCACGGGACATCGGCTTGTAAAATGGAAATACTATATCAGTCTAAGATAAAGCGCCTCTGCTCTAGTTCTATAGAGATACAACTACTTCCTTGCCTTCAAAACCACATTCCAGTGACCCGTTTTGAACTGCATAGTGATAAACTGACGGAAGTCAATCTCCTGTCCCGGAACCTCCACAATGTCATATCGAGATAGAATATTGGCTGCAATCATTCTCATCTCGGCCCAGGCAAAGTTAATTCCGATACAAGAGTGTCTTCCAGCCGAAAAGGGAAAATACGCCGTCGTACTAGGAGAAGATATCAGAGACCTGTCGTTCAAGTGATGGAGGTAGAACTTACTCAGCAGCTGGATAATCGCCTCTTTGGTCATCTTCCAACCATCGCTCCGGAATAAAGCTCATCGCATCAGGCCAGTAATCTTCGTTGCGATGAAGATCTCTATACGATGCAGAAACAACAGTGTGGGGAGGGAGATCATATCCCATCAAATTAACCCACTTATCGCCAGTTCGACGGCCCATCTCAGACGCAATAGGATGCATACGAAGATTTTCCTTGATACAAGCCTCAAGGTATGAATACTCTGCACCGCTGCGAACTGTCTTGCTCACCAAGATATCCTCAAAATCATCATGACTCACAGCCGGGAGCGATTCTAGGAGTTTGGCACGGACGCGGGGGTTGCGTGCGAGTTCGAGGAATAAGCATGCGATGGTTCCAGAGGTGGTTTCTGAGCCGGCGAGAAGAATTTCAGACATTTGGTCTAGAATGTCGCGCGAAGTCATCATTTCCTGTGTGTCTGGTCGTTTGCCGTTTTCAATGAGGTGCTGAAGAAGATCTGAGGAATCTCCTTTTTCACCGGAGCGTTGTTGCACAATTGAATCAATGGCCTTTAAAGTTAGCTCGGTATGAATGAATGTTTCCAGGGCTATCTTACCGTGGTCATTTCCTTGGGCCAGTCAAACTCGACATTCAACCCCAATCTCCGCAAAAATCGCTTAACGTAGACATACTGGAGACTCTTAGTGGTGGCTGCTATCTCGGGTGAAGAGATTTACCTTGTATCTGTCTGCCAGACCATCAAAGATGGCCCTCGGAATTGATCCCCAGACTTCATCCATATGTTTATCTTCAGATGCAGGGTTTGGTTTCACCTGGCCGAAGCCTTTACTAAAGGAACTTTCGCCCATGATGTCAAGCGCTGCTTTGTGAAGGTCGTCCATGAGATCTGTTTCAATCTTGTGCTCAGCTGAGAGGCTTTGTTCCAGACGTAGCGAGTACTGTTGCAGCAGATCTCTCATAACTCCCCGGAAGATCATCTCCAGGTTGTCCACATAACCCACAGTAAAAGCTGGGGAAAGGAATCGTTTTAGACGCTTGTGGGGGTCGAACCGACTGGAATATGTCAGCTACAGCCATTTACCCTTGTCAGTAATCGTGTACTTACATCTCACCAAAGAGACCTGGACTTTTCTTATCCCGAGAAATCTCAGCATACATAGCCACTTTAGGCAAGTCAATAGTCGATAAGATCTGCTTTAGAGAGTCCTTGTCGGAAACCCAGACGTGTCTTGGACCTAGACGGCAGATTGGGCCATGCTTTGCGTGGCTCTTCTCCACCAGCTTCCAGATTTCGCCTGTGGAAAAGAGGTACCGCAAATGGAGGGTTGTGAATGGGGCGTACCATGGTCCTGGGACCTTTGAGAGTGGGGAACGTAGGTCTTTGAGAATAGAAAAGAGCTTCGAAAGAAGCAGTGTTCCAATAAGGAAGACTCCAATGATTAAGAAATTCATGTTGTAGTTGTTGAACTGTTGTTGGTAATCTTGTTGCAGGAATTGTGATATCAAAATTATCTGTAGCATTTGAAGCCTCTTTATACTTTTACACTTATCTGTTCTTCCTTTTTACCAGGAAAATGACGCTATCTCAGGCCAGCTGCTTATGATCCAATGTTTCGATTCAGGGTTTCCTGCATGTTACATGTAAATGCCGCGGTCCCAATGAAAACCAGGGTTGTATCGATCTTTGCAGGAAACACAAACGCCACTGTAAGGGTTCAGTTGCAAGCTGTCACTCGAGCGCGTATCATCCGCCTGTGACTCCACACCGCATTGTGATCGCGAGTCGTGTACCCAAGCCGTCGGCTCCCGAATACCGGGATGGGGTGTAATATGAAACTCTAAGTACGAAATAACTCGGGCCGGAGGTATTACATACAGGGTATACCCAAGCGGCTACGGCAGTTCATGGTTGCGCACGGTCAGAACGGGAAGTGACCGAAGAGCCACGCCCCGTGCCTGGAAGCATAGTCCAGAAAAGTTTGATGAGTGTCCGGTAGCATTGTTCTGTAGCATGGTTAACACGAATAACGTCTCGTAGGCCACGTAGTGCATTAAGTTAATTAATGCAACGCACAGAGTTAAGTCAAAGAAGAGATTTTCAGGGCCCTAACTAGGTTCAAGGAATGGGCTGTTCCAGATACCAAGTAGGCGTCTAATCCTCTAATGTAACGGCAAGTGGCTTGCCGAAATACGAGTAATCTAACTTAATTTCCTACTTTTATGAACATTATCTCTGGGGTAGCTTAGAGCGGGGTATATCCGCTACTGTTGGTATTTTTGCCCGACCTGCCTATTTGTCTACTCTGTGCGCTTGACGCAGCGTCGCTGGTCTCCTCTATATCCTTATCTAATCTGGGATTGATAACGTGCAAAGGTTATGCTCTCTAGAATCATTCTGTAAAACAAAGCTCACTCTACCTCAACGATGCCATTCCATATTCCCTTGCACGTCTTTACTCTCTTCTACCGCTACGCAACTGTTAAAGGTTGTCCACAAGCTAGCATAAAACGGTCTACTATCATGCACGTATCTTTTACCAAGGACGTTTTTAATGGCCTCAGTTGCTTCCTCTGCGTGATAAAAGGGAATACGCCTGAGATGGTTAATACTGCTTAAAGTGAAAGTGCGACAGGCTGAGACTCACGAAAATAAATGGTGAACGACATGGAACTCAATAATTCCATGGAAGAAGAACCGGCCAATGAAACCAAAATCTCTATCAACCGTCGATAATGCACCATCAACAAAAGTCCATTTCGACGCCTTGAAGTGAGGAACCGACTCATGCGTGTGATGCAAGAAGGTGATCGCGACTAACTACCGTTAGAAAGAGTTGGTAATGCAGACAATTAGCTCACCTATCCAGTGGTTTACCCATAAATAGGGAATACCGTATGCCATCAGAACAAAGGAATAGCCGAGGTTCTGCGCAAAATACCAAAGGACAGACGCCATTCCAAGGATTCCGAGGTCTGATATCAGGATATAAGGATGCTCTTTCGGTGTGAATACTCCGCTGTGAGGATCAAAGTGACTCCGAAGGAAATCTTTCTCTTCCCCTGGGGCACTATCTACTCCGGAAGTGATGTAGAAGAGCATATACAAGGGCCAGCCTAGAAGTTGGTGTCCAACAAGAATAATGGCTGCCAAGATAGGGCTGTCCTCAGCAACACCAAGAAGACGAGATGTCTTCCAACGCCAGGTTGACTGCTTTCCCACGTCAGGGACGAACGCTGTATCCTTCTCCATATGATTGGCATAACGGTGATGCCGAGAATGGCTGAACTTCCAGGAAAAGAAGGGTACTAAGAGGAAGGAATGCAAGATGAAGCCAACAGAGTCGTTGGCCACTTTGGACTTAAAGAGAGCTCCATGACCGCACTCGTGTGCCAAGATCCAGATACCAGTAAAGACAAGGCCTTGTACGAAGCCCACAATGAGCCAAAGCGCCAAGCGGATCCAACAATCTGGGACCAGAGGAATATAAGAGGCAAGATAGAATAAAAAGAACGATGTGCATATGTCGCTGACGATGTAAAATAATGTGAGCTTCAATGAAGGATCGAAACAGTGCTTTGGAACGGCTCGACGAATGTCTCGAATATCGAGAGCCTTCGTAGCATCCAAAGGACTAGCTTGTTGCATTTGATCAAGCTCTGGTTGCTGCGAACCATTGGGCTCAGCAAAACCGGTCGAAGAAGCCATGGTGGTTTGGTGTTTCTTGGTAGGAGATAGACTGCTAAGATATTTTCGTAGTGCCAAGTTGGCAATATTCTCAAGGCTCAACATTGTGCGTTTGAAGCACACATACGGGTGCGCGTGTCCATAAATCGACTGCTCAATATTCACAGAGATGTTAGGAGCCGATTCAAGTCGGTCCAAAATACAAGTGTTGCATGAAAGTGACATTGAAAATTGAGTTTGAGAGATCCTTGCACATGAAGAGCGGTATGAGATTTGACGTGAGTTATTTACGAGGTGGTATTGATGAATGTCGGGATATATTGACAGAGGCACGAGTAAGTGATGAGATAATGCAACCTCAGCCCCAGACGCAAGTCATGTTTCATTGAAATATTACATGAAAGCGATTGTTGTGTTACATGACTCAATTACATATCGTATGACTGGTCAAAGTGAAGCGGAAACAAGTTCGGATTAGCGGGTATGGCTGCTGTCAAAGCTTCTTAGAGCTAACGATTTCGGTTTCATTTCGCAGATCTCGTTTCTCGGCAGATTTGCATTGACGCTTGGGCTAGGGCGGTTAGAGATCTCATCCCCGAGCGTCTTGGATAGAACACAGAAGTTGCTATATTGAATACTGCAGCAAAGATAGGCAAGTGTCGTTTCCGATCTGGGGGGACAGAATTCGAAAGCAAATCGGCGTATCGTTTCACAAACAATCTTATTGTAATAGACTTGGTCGGCAGAAAGGACTTTGAGCCCTGTCACAAACCAACGCTGGTCATCGACTTATAAAAGTGATTTTAAGATACTCCACGAGAGAGAAGATGTCATCACAACGGTCTATTGGATATTGCAATAAATATAATAGAAAGCTTGTCCAGTGCACTGTGGGTATCGAAGACTACTGAAAAAGTCAATTGTTGAAAGACGAACTACATTCTATGCTATCTCATCTACTCTACAGAAATTCTCAAGTCTATGATCTCGGGGAGTTTACCGCTACGGGGGTTAGTCTTCATATCGTGGATCGATTTAAAACAGACCCGCGCGGGAGCAACTAACCCCATCTCCACATGCTGCTTAAACATGGGCCTTTGCTCATTCAATAACTCCACAATAGCATCTTCAGCGCCTTGTGGAGGTGGCTCCGCTGTATGAATGGCCATCTCAAGGGCGTCCCTGCCATCGTCACGCGTAATCGTGACCTGGAAGGCGTCGATGGCAACTGTCTTCAAGACAGCTCGAGCCAGTTGACGCAGATTTGAAATGTCTAGAGACACAGGACCAAGTCGAACAGCGTAGTTGCTTCGTCCTAGAAGGCGGAAGATACCCGCTGGTTTATCGACCCACTCAGCTCGGTCTCCAGTTGGGTAGCGGATCACAGGAGAGAGATCCCGGATCAAGTTGGTCACAACAAGGGTTCCTGGAATATCATGTTCTTCTGTAGGAGTGAGAACCCCGTCTTGATCAACAAGGATCTCAACGATGGCCGATGCAGATAGCGTGATGTGTTCAGCGGGGTCCAAGGTTCCAGCAGAAACAGCCACAACGCCAGCATCAATCGATCCATAGATGCAACTGCGTATAGTAGCGTTGGGGAACAGATACTTGAGCGCAGTGACTTGATCCTCAAAGAACGGTTCACCGCCAAACATAACAGCCGTTATGTTTGGGAATATTTCGTTACGAGGGCGACAATACCCATGCAGCCGTACCATGGAGGTGACAGTGGATAGTACTGCTGTGACGCGGCATGTGTGCAGGAGTTGGGCAGTTGTTTCGGGTGGCAGTAAACCTCCAATGGGGATCTGAACAGCAGGGATGGGGAGAGACATGACGCTTAGAATGTGTAACAGAAAGGAGCCGTAGAGGTCACCGGCGTAGAATAGATTGGCTACTCTATCGCCTGCACGCAGACCAGCATGGAGAAGCCCTTCTGCCAGTAGGGAAGTAGTACGCATGAGCTCGATCTGAGAGTAGCTTGTAAATTTTGGAATACCTGTGGTGCCTATGAAAAGAGCAGATCAGTGACAAATTCTTGGAATGCAGGATTAGTTCTAACTTACCACCTGTCTTGAGTAGAACGCCATCATTTTGGGAAGCTGTCATAACGGAGCGTTCAGCCTCATGATAAGAAGCCCAGTACTCAGCATGATCGATTAAAGGAAGATCTCTGAGCGTGAGCGGGCCTGTTGGGGATATCTCGTTGTAAAGTCGACTGTAGAAGGGCGATTTGCTCTTAGCCTCGGCAACGAGGACGTTGAGACGAGCGTTGTGCTTATTTTTGGGGTGAATGATTGTCATAATGTGATCTGAAATGCGATATGATTGGTTCTGACTGAAAGGAAGTTCGAAAGCAGTGTCTGTTTGTAATAATAAGATACAGCAGGCAATAATTTGCACGACTGGATCTTTTAACAAAATGATATATTTGATCAGGATTCCAAAGCATGCAAGGAAAACGATATACTTCTGAAGCGAAATTAACTTGCTGTACAGAGTTTCTTCCCCTCAGCGATGAACCAGCATGGTACGAAAGCCAGTCATCGCCATACGAGAACCAATCTCACTGCAAGCTGAGAGACAATGTTCGAGATTACATCGACAATAAGGTTCTTCCAATTGCACTTGATTAGGAACAGGCCGTACCCGCCAAGGATTCAGCCGAATTCGTTTGGTTAGGGATTCCCTTTGATGATGTACCAAACGAGTACAAACCGTCTCACGTACCGGCCCTAACAGACGGTAAAATGAACCCCTTTCATACCCTCATTATCGTTGATGAGATGGCTCGTATCGAGGGAGACATGCCAATTGGACTGGCTGGGGCCTCGTCCGTGGGGGCTCCGCCTATCATACACTACGTAACTTCGGCCCAGAAGCAGAAGTGGCTCCCTGTTCTGTTCTCTCAGGAGACAAGCTTCTGTCTCGGCGTCACAGAGCCGAATGCAGGGTCTGATGTTGCCAGGATACAGACGTCTGCTACCAAGAGCGCTGATGGGACTGTCTATACTGTTAATGGGGTCAAGAAGTGGATTAGCGGTGCACCATCGGCTTCACACATGACAACAGCTGTACCCTAGCAGAGACGGCATTTCTGTTCTCGTCATCCCCATGAGTGCGGAAGATTCACAACAGCGGCCACAATGCTGCGGGTGCATCGATGGTCGATCTTAACAACGTCCAAGTCCCAGTGGAGAACCTCATCGGCGAAGAAAGCAAGGGTTTCCAAGTCCTCATGAAGAACTTCAACCGCGAGCGTTTTCTCCTCGCAGTACAATGCAACCGCCACAGCAGAACCTGTCTCACCCTGTCCTTCCAATACGTACTGCAACGTGAAACTTTCGGTAAACCGCTGATCGACAGTCAAGTCATTTGCAAAAAAAAAACTGGTCGACATCGCACACTGTGTCGAAGCACACTGGGCGTGGCTAGAACAAATTGTTGCCAACGTCAATGCTTCTCTGCTAGGCTGGCAGACCCCTGAGCTTGTATCGCCCATAGCGCTTATTAAACTTCAAGGGGGTAGATGCTCGAGTCGGGGCAAAGGTGCGGCAGTAGAGCAGATTAGTCAAGATTTGCGGCGGCTAGTAAGTCCAAGCGTCGTTTTTTCGGATCCGCAAGAAAGTTAATAAAATGTTTTAGGTGATTAGAGGTGGTAGTGAAGAGATTTTGCCTGATTTGATTACCCGGCAAGAATTAGCCGGTATGAAGAAGAGGGCGAAACTCTAAGCTGTGAGGCGTGGTAGCTGTCAGTGTCAACGAAATTAACAGATATGGCGATGTGACTTTCAATCTGTGAGGGCCTGTTTATGTTGCAATTCCAAAGTTCCCGGCAGATTTGAGTTCTATAGTTAAATGAATATGTTTCTGAGTTTGATATAGTTTGATTACTTGAAAGGGAAGGTCACCAAGCAACTAGCACCTCAAACTTACATGTCACAAGCTATAGAGAATCGGGCTAGAAGGCTGTCATTCCATTCAAACTTATTTCGTTGTATAACTCTATTTTACTGGCTATCTATCTAACTGTGCCGCATTCTAAAAAACCATCAAGCCAACTTTGCCTTCATAGAAATCGCCCCATCTGCCTCACCCGTAGTGTAGTCCCGAAGAACTCGGCGTAGAATCTTTCCAGACTGTATCAAGGGTTAGCTGCGGGACCCGTATAAGCTCTGTTTCACTGACCTGCGTTCTGGGAATGGCATCAATAAAGATCACGCCACCTTCCAACCGCTTGTATGCAGCGACCTTGCTATCCATCCATGTCTTGATGTCTTTAGGCGTGACACCTGATCCAGGTCGCCTCACAACATAAGCCCTAGGAGCATCACGACCCTTGATGTTTACACCCACAACACCGTTGTCAATGATATCAGGGTGGGTAGCAAGAATCGCCTCAAGCTCAACAGGTGCAACTTGAAAGCCCTTCACCTTGAAGATCTCCTTTGACCTATCCACAATGTAGATCTGGGCGCCTGGTTCCAAAGAGTCGACATATGCGATGTCTCCTGTTTTAAGCCACCGTGTTCCGTCTTGGTCCACTATGGTCTCTCTTGTTGCCTCAGGGTTCTTCCAGTAGCCTTCCATAAGTGTTGGGCCAGTAAACCAGAGCTCACCGTTCTCATTGGCTCTTGTAACTTCCTTCGATCCATTCATCAGTTTGATGGTAGAGTTGGGTGCTGCTTCACCAACAGAAGCCAACGAGCCGGTAATGCGAGGATCGTTCATAGAGCCCATACAAACCATCTCTGTCATTCCCCAACCTTGACGAATCACGACGCGATCGTCTTTGAAGAGTTGGCTTGCTCTTTGTGACAACGCGGGAGCCAGTGGTGCACTTCCACAGATAACGTTCTTGACGCTTGCGAGGCGATTCCCAACCGGCTTTGCGTTGGCCACGAGCGATGAGATAACTGGTGGAGCAGTCATCAGCTCAGTGATCTGGAAGTCTTCAACATGTTTGATCATGCCATCAACAGTATAACCCGTCATGATGTAGGTTTCCATGCCCATCTTGGGGCAATTGGCCATAAAGGTTGTCTGTGCTGCGACGTGGTTCATGGGAAGAAAGCATAGGGCACGGCCAGTGTACTCGCCCCAAGCTTCTTGTTGAAGTTGGTGAAGTACTAGATGAGCTTCGCCATTGGCAACATAGGCAAAGTGCGTTACTTCAACGCCTTTGGGTCTGCCAGTCGTGCCTGAGCTGTAGTTCAGACAGCAGATAGTAGTTTTTGGATCAGATGGTTCGAACCAGTTGAAGCTTTCTGTGTCGTGAATTGGGGCGAGAATATCAGTCCAAGAACGAACATCCTGGTGGGATTTGTTGTTCTCGGAGGCACCTGTTCCATGGAGGTGAAACAGATGATCATGAGAAAAACCTGTACTGCGTGCAGTTTCAACCGCGGTCTTGAGAAGATTGGTGCTGGCGATCAGCACTGTTGATCCGCTGTCTTGTAACTGATATGAGAGTTCCAGTACAGTTGACGACGGAGTCGCACCCGTGTATATAGCACCAGCCATGATAATGCCCATGAAGAGGCAGGGTACAAAGATGCCATTCTCACAGAACACCAAGACTCTGTCTCCTGGCTTGACGCCCAGACGACGGAGCCCTAGAGCCAGCCTTTTCGAGTATTGCTTGAATTCTGAAAATGACAGTATGTTTTTGGGGTTGGCAGCATCAACAAAGGTCGTTCTGTCGTCATTGGATTCACTGTTAAAGACCCAACTTGGTAAAGAAATGGAAGGGGTTGGAGTAGCGAATCTTGATTGAATTGGCATCTTGATGAAGGGTGAACTGGAAAATTGCAATAAAAGAATAAAGATGTAGATTTTTCGGCGTAGATGTGAGATTTACTGGTAACTCAGTAATCTACACTTCCAGGAGTTGATCTAATTGTAAGTAGGAAGACAAGCTTTCGCTACAGGGCTGATTTCCACCTCAGGAGTTGTTATCCACCGGCCATGGCATGATCATTCCATGAGTTTGAAGTATAGCAAATTGAATATGCTTTAGCAACATAGTTTCGCCTATTCTAGCCTTGTCATGACTTCGCATATAGCGCAAAGCTTATCTCGAAATATGCTGGGATGTCCCTGCGAATGTAATGTAATATCCGCATTACGCGCGCTATCCTTAGCGTGAAATGCTACACAGTTTTTCTGACTCGCTGCAATCCATTTGCCCGACAAGAATTGACGTTGTAAGGGCAATCCTTACCGACTCCCAGATCTCTTAATTGCGGCTCAACCCGAGAGATGTCAAAGCTCCTCTTGGAATGTTTTAGAAGCAAGACGCAGATCAATGGGCGTTTCGCCAATAATAGCGCTTTGATTATTTATGCGCATTAATACGAACTTGAGAAAACTCTAATTACATGACTCTGTAGATTACACCGCTCATCACCAGAGGCAACAATATTGCTTTTTGCACAGCAAAGGAGACGATCGGAATCTGTCCAGTGAAGGAGAATTCTGCTGGCTGGCTTTGGCCCTGTTGATCCGTCGCCTGACAGACGACCACATCCTACCGAAACCACCAAGACTTTAGAGGCAGCCAACCGAGTGCGACAGATGCTACTCGCCCAAGTCAGAATTAGGTTTCCTACAGGTTAAGCAAGTGTTAATATACCTGCACCAGCATGAGACGCTCGATAAGGGCTCGGGAAGATTTCGTAGTATGTCTTGCTTAAATGTGTTCTATTCTATACAGTCTTCTCGAGAGGTGTTGGAGACACGGTTTCTTTACTGCAAGGTGCAAGATGAAAAGATGTATTTGATAGAGAACAGACGGGCTTCCAGATGCTAGAGCATTAAAGTTTTGAATCTTTCTGCGCGCTTCCCGGTCTTACCCGCAATATTCCCTATTTCCATAGTCAGTAACCATAACATGAATCCAGGACAGTGCCTACCTCTTGGGAGCACGTAGCCAACAATGTTCCATCCTTTGCAAATATTCTCTGCACAACCAAAGCCCTTCCATTCGCCGCCCAAGGACTTTCCTGCTCTGTCAGTACCCAGTCATTTGCACTGATCTTGAGCGGTTCATGGAAGTAGATGTTATGGTCAAGGCTAGCCAGCATGGAAATCCTGGGTCGCTGAGCCCACTCTTCAACGCTAGATCCTAAGCCTTCGGTTTCACAGACATTCTGGACATATGATCTCACTTCTTCCGGAAGTGACGGGACGTCTTCAGGGTCAAAATTAAACCGCCATAAGCGATGGACGCGTGCGGCTGTGAGGATAAAGTAACCGTCGGTTATGAAGGCGAGAGCATGAAGATGGGCGGCAGGCCCGTCAGTGTCCGGGATGTTGCCTCTGTAGCGGACCCAGTGTCGAAATACGCGTTGACGGGGCTTTTCGCCAGGGCCCAGCTCGTTTCTCTCTTTGACTGCTCGACGCTCGAATGGTTCTACGCGGGTCCATTCCGGCTCATCTCCGTCCATTATATCTGGAGGCATCAGACCTTTTGGCATGATGATTGTATGTTGAATTTGTTGCATGTGGTTGCTATTCTGGAGTGCAAAACTTATCATCCCACTCAAGATGATACGATTCTCCTGGCGAGCTTCAATTCCTCTCGTAGCGAAGCTGGTGCCATCGCTAAGGCGTTCAACATGGAAGGTGACTCTTATATCCAGCGACGCAGCAAGCAAAAAGGAGAAGTGACAAGAGTGAATATGAAAGTCTCCTAATACAGTTCTTTGCGCAGCGCTGAGACAGAGGGCTATGAGGGAGCCGCCAAAGATACCTCTGGCTGCAGGAGGCTTCCATTGCTGATAGACGTTGGTAAATACATGCTAAATTATCAGTGTCGATTCGAAATGAATTCGAGTTCCACTTACTTCTTCTAGCTCTTTGAGCTGTAGGTTGTGAGATGTTTTACTGGGCTTTATAGGTGCGCCCAGCTCTTTCAGGTCAGAATCAGACATGGTGAAAACAACAATGAGGGAAAAGAAGAGGTTGGACTTCATAAGTTTTAAAGAAAGATTGTTAAGGTTGGGTTTGAGAACTGCCGGCATTATATACAATGCATGTGACTAACGCTAGCACAGGGGCTTAACTACAAGGGTTGTGACGCCAGAGGCTGCTTGGGCCTCTTATTCGAGAGCTGTTGAATGCGTCGCCAATATTACTAACTATTGCCTATTATGATAAAGGAAACATCGGCTCACGATGCAACGATATACTTTCAAGCCTTGATTCCCCGCACGCTGTATTCCATTCACATCAGGATAGAAGAGATTCCACTCCAAACAAACAATTCCGGATCAGATAGGGATATCCAGTAGATGAAATATTAAAATTGGGCTTAATCAATTGTCTTTCTTCCAGACATGAAATAGATAGGAATTCCGTTGATACACTGAGGCTGTATTCTATCCCAACCATTCCCGGAGCGGTTCTGAGACATTACAAAGTTCTGAAAGCCGAGAGCAACTATCGACAATGCGTGAGGAGCCGGCAGGAAGTTTACAATTGTTGTGCATACCACCAATGGCAAAACAGCGACCAGTTGCAAATGAAGTGTCCTTGGTCTGGGAAAGCAGTCACGTCGATATGTTTGGTATTCCCGGCTCTCAGAGGTCCCGAACTTGCCGGCCTGCCATCGTGGCTTCAACTGCCGATCGACTCTGCCGCTGTCCTAGCTAACCAATAGACTCTGGATTGGCCTTGGGGTTTGATGTCGATTAACATGGCATGTATTGAAGAAAAGCTATCTCTATTTAGCATTCTGTGGAATGTGGTTTCTAGTAAATTCGATTTCACATATGTTGCCACTAAATTACCTTTCACGATATCTCCTTGTACATAGGTTAAGGTCACGTATATATACTTCTGTCTTCAAATCTATGCGATTTAATTTGCCTATACAGGATTGCAAGTATTGATGCAATAGCTAGCTAGTAGTTCCGAGAGCGCGTCACCAATCCCAACTGTAACCAGGACCAGCCTCGCATCCCCTTTTGCATTGCGAGTCGGTTTCTAAATAGATCGCTGGGCAGATTGCATCGATATTTGCGACATGTGCCTCCCACGAAGACAACGCTCTGTGTCTAGCAATCCACGCGAAGCCCATTATTGAGCAATTGGTCATCTCGCTTTCCTGAGAAATAGTATGGTAATCGACGTTTATATTTGCCTTGAGTTACGTTTGGCCAATGGAGCACTATCGGCTACGAGCAAGAATTTGCAGGTTAGTTAATTGAGTAAATCACTATTTTATTTGTGAAGCCTACATGGTGGGGATGATCTTCCATGTGCACCCAGACACCTTGGCAATAACCGAATAGCTTCTAATATTAATGAATGACAGCGGTCTTGGAAAAATCTCTAAATTATTAAATTGCGAATAAGCTACCAGAGATACCCCACGTTTTGCAGGTCCTCAATATGGCAAGTTTTCCGATGTTTATCTGGGTCCGTACCCTAGCTCATTGCCATTAGCACTCTTCACTGGCGGCGGAGTAGAGGCCATTCTAGGCGACATCCACCCGAAAATTACTCTGGACCGGGCTTCGCAATGGTCAAGCTCTATGGACTGTAAGCGCACCTTTGAAGAAGATTTTGAGACAATCCTTCGAGGGGATGCTGGAAGGTAAAAAGACTAACGTCGTGAATCTCGATATTGGCCTATCACAACCAGGTTCGGGATCTAGGGGAGCAAACCGCCACCGCTGCCTCGGTACACTCAAATACGCCATCCCTGGAAGAGAAGGTTCATACATACATACAGATTTCCCCGCATATTCCTAGTACTTTCTAGCATGACAAGAATAGCTAGTTGCTCCGGCTTGTGTGGTATTTTGTTTCTTTGAGGAAAGGCTGGATCTTGTAGGCCATCGAGTCGTCATGATACTCAGGCCTCTGCACATAATATAACGACACTCACCCTTCTGCAATCTATGTCCCGAGGTCAGTCCTACAACCCTTTGGATCATTGCTGTAGACCTCTCTATATTGAAAAGCAACTATGGTGCCCTTGAGTACTCTCGTCACCTGCCTATACGGTGCAACAGTCGCTACAGCCTCATCTATCCCAACAGTTGGTTCTGCCTACGCGCCCAAGTACACAACATGCCCATCAACGCCACTCGTTCGGGGCGCTACAGGCATCTCCGCTGCTGAGTCCAGCTACATCACTCAACGGCATCGCAAGGCTTCGGCCGCCTTGAAGACGTGGCTGAGATCCGTTGATAAGAGTTTCGATGCAGTTACTAAAGAATGGTCTGCGCACAACTATGGGAAGGATGCTAAGGCGCCGGTCGTTGCTCTAACGTCGAGCGGTGGCGGGTACAGAGCTATGCTCAGCGGCGCTGGTGTTATCAAGGCCTTTGATGGGCGCGAGAAAGTCAAGACGGGCGTCAGCGGACTCTATCAAGCCCTCACCTACGAAGCAGGTCTCTCGGGCGGCTCTTGGCTTCTATCATCTCTCGCAGCCAACGATTACCCTACCATCAGCTCTCTACAGAAGAAGCTTTGGGAAGAAGCGCTCGAGAGCAGTCTTCTCGTCACCAGCATCCTGGTCTCGCCTCAGAAAAATCACATCTATGATACAGTTGAAGCAAATGTCAAGGCCAAGCAGGCCGCTGGCTTCGAACCAACTATAATCGATCCTTGGGGCCGACTTCTCGCGTATGGTCTTCTGTACGGCAAAGACGGGGGAGTACATGCCACCATGTCCAGCATCGCTCAAACCTCTAGCTTCAGGGAATACTCTGCAGCATATCCGATCATCACAACTCTTGGTGTCGAGACTGGGTCGTGCATTCCGGAGAGAAACGCCACGCAGTATGAGTTCCACCCGTACGAGTTTGGTTCATGGGATGCCGGTGTTGCAGCTTTTGCTGTCTCCAAGTATCTTGGGACGTCCTTCTCCAACGGTCGTCCTACCAAGAGCAAGAGCTGCATCACCAACTATGACCAGCTCAGCTACGTGCTTGGAACGTCTTCCAACGTCTTTGCAGCAGGATGTGAGCCCGTCGCAGCCAACAATTCCGCTGATGCCTCACTGTTGGAGAACTTTGCCGCCTTCGTTTCAAAGTCTGAGGCATCGGTCCGGGAGCTTTTCGGCCTGTTCCCGAATCCCTTCCAGGGCCGTCGCAACTCCCCCGAGGTCTCTTCTCTCTCGACTCTAGAACTCGTAGACGGCGGCGTTGGCGTGGGCTACCAGGGCAACCCGATATGGCCCTTTCTATACCGGTCAGACGTGGATGTCATTATCGTCAACGAGAACTCTGCCGATACAGAAAATCACTACCCTAATGGTACGCAGATCGTGAATACCTACAAGGCAGCTATGGCGGCGGGGTTGAAACGAATGCCACCGATCCCGCCCGTCAAGACCTTTGTGGCCAAAAAGTTGAACCAGAAGCCCACGTTTTTCGGCTGTTACAAGAAGGACGCGGCCACTATTATCTTCATCCCCAACTTCAACTACACATTTGAAAGTGGCCAGTCGACGAACAAGATCCAGTACTACCGCAATGAAACGGTGGGAATGATTGACAATGGCGTCGAGGTAGGAAACTATGGCGGCAAGGACAACTGGCCGCTGTGTCTGGCGTGCGGCATTATGAAAAAGCAGGACGGGCTTTTACCAAAGGGATGTGTGGCGTGCTTTAAAGAGTACTGCTTTAATTGAGAAGATAAGAGACAGAGTAGAGGATGAATATTATCTGAACGATGAGAACGAGAGCGGCATCCCTTCTTTAAAGTCCATGTATTGAGTATTCAGATTCGCGTACGGGAAAGCATTACTTCAGCAGCCAGCTAGTAGTTAGAGTTCCCAAGATTAGAACCCGAGATGATATAAACACTATTCAATCAGATCCTTAGTTGAGTGATTCCAACCACTCCTTGGAAGAAACAACGTCTGCCTGTCTGGTAAAGACCTTCTGTGTGAGAACCCGATGAACCTCTTCGTCCGCATCCAGGCACAAGTCCTCCACAATGGTCATGTCATAATCCATATCAGCAGCCTGTCTCAAAGTTGACAGCACTGCACCACTAGTAGCCACTCCTGCAAGGGCCAGCTTGTTAATGCCCATACTCCTCAAAACAACCTCCAAGTCAGAGCCAGTAAAGGCCGAAGTTCTCTTTTTCGTGACGAGTAAATCCTTTGAACCGGCAGGTGGTGCAACAGCTGTCTCTAGCTCAGTCGAAACATGGCCTTGGATGAAGTTTCCGTTGTCCTTGCACATAGCAACGATGGGGCTCATGAATTTGTTTCGAGAGGAAATGTCTCGGAAGCCCTCTCGAAAGGATGTGTTGACGTGGATGATCTGGATGCCGGCTTCGCGCGCTTTTTGAGCAGTTGTTGCTACTCGGTTGAGATAGCCCTCGCGATCATAGTCTCCGAGCATGGGAAGGATGCCTTTCTGAACATCAAGGATAATAAGGGCTGAGGCTGACATGGTGGCGTCGTAGGGGTTTGTAGAGTAAATAAGCTGAATTGATGATGGATTTTATTAAACAGCAAAAACCAGAACCACCATGAGCACTTTATATACAAACAGAGCCTTATTAATTCGACAGTACATGCATCCTAATCCTGGCGGACTTTGGGCTTGTTATGTCCGTATGTCTTTGAGGCTGGTTTATGTCCGGCAAGTCGGCACCGAATCGGCAATATTTTTATTCCTAACAAATAAGACCAAGACACCGCGATTGAGGCCATTCCGAATTAGGATATTCCGCAGATACGAGACGTGAGAGGATGCCAATGGTAATACTTATAAGATAAAGGACGAGAGATCCAAAGGTCAATGCCTGACGAACCTTCTTACCCTGTATCAGTATTTTAGGACCTCCATCCAGTTGCATCTGGCATTGAAGACGAATGGTAAAGGCCTTATGCTGGCGAATCACAAGGGGCGACGCCAGGGCAGGTAGTTTCAATAGATATTCCGTGACGTTATAAGTGTTGCGGAAAAATACTGACTTCTTCTCACAAATGGGGTATCTTGGCATGCATGTTGGAGGGGCGACTCAGTTATCTTTTACAGTGGGCGTTTCACTTTTGTATTGCGACTGTCAGACCCGCTAGGTTAGTGTTAGAGACGTTCCTCATGATATTCAGTCAGTTCGACACGAAACTCGATGCCAGACGCAATTGTTTCGTGTTTTGCGATATTGGCGACGAATGCTGCATTGCGTCATAGGGGAGCAAAAAGTAAGCTCTCCTTTATCGATAAGGATGGGTGCCACCAGCGTGAAGGACAAGCCGAGGTCACGATCCAATGGTGGTGGGGCATCCAGGAACCTGCATAAGGCGTCTGGTCATTTCACGGTCCAACTAAGGCCTGTACTACGCAGTAGAGGTTGGAATAGCGTCAATAGCCCTACTCGGCAATTCCGGTGAATTCACGAATCGATCAGGTGCGGTAAGGGTCGATTGGATCAGGGCATCGTCAGTAATTAGCTGGCATTTCGCGTGCATGCTGCGAGTTCGTTTAGGAGCTCAGACCAGGTCTGCTGCCTATTTACACGTGAGGATGAACAGGCAGATTGATCTCCAAAGTGATGCCATATCTGCAATTGGCCTCCAAATCGCACAGTAGGAGTTTAGTAAGTTGGGCATCTCGATCTTTCTACTCTACATGCATACTTTGGATACATTCTAGCATAGAGACAGTTATCCGTCACCCCAGACGACGTAATAAGCATCCGTGCTCATCCCCACCTCTTCCTTCTAGAAGACTACCCTTATTCAGTCAAGTGCGTATTATTAGTGGACCTGTTCCTGCACTAGACCTGGATTAGGCACCTGGTGGTCTGAAACAATGAAGGGGGTCACGTCAAGCGAATAATGCAACGCATTCCTCACCCCTTTTGCCCCCAAAACATGAACCTTGAGTAAACAACTGCAGCGCGATTTATGGCCACGCGTCCGCTGCAAAGTTCACAATACAACCCCAATTCTGGACCGTAAGACTATGGCAGGCAAGAACAGCATCGAGAAACACGATAAACCATTATGGCGCCCGCTGGCGCACAAGCTGTCTACTTTAATTCTGCGGCGAAGGCCCAGTAAAGTCAAAGTCAAGGCCAAGGTCGACGGGAGGAAGAGCGTCGCCGACTTTCGACCGCTTGAGGTGCAGGTCGACAGAGAAGAAGGTCTTCATGTGCCCAATAATTGGCTTGTCAAGCCTGCACCTGCAAATATCGACAAACCACTCCCTCCATCACCGTCGCCTGTCGACGCGTCTCCAATTGAGGACAAGCCCAAGGAAGTCAATGAGCCAGAGCCAGAGACAGAGACAGAGCCAGAGCCAAAGAAGCGACCTGAGTCGCCTCAATATGGCCATGTCGTCATCCACCAAGATACAGACAAAGAGCAAAGTCGATTGTCGGCATTGACAGCTCTAACGGCCAACAGAAATTCAACCGTGCCCAGTATCCTGGATCGTGGACGACCTGTCGAGGCCAGACATTTAGTACGGCAGCCAGCCAAGCACCTGAAGAGTCATCGCAAATCACTTCCTTTGGAGTTTGAGCTCTTGAGTCAAATGTCAAATCAAGATCAAACGTCAGATGCCACTACCGGACCGGAAACAAAGCCTGACGCCACCGCTTCTCTATCACTTAATGACACATTGGATGCAGCTTCCAAGAGACATTCCATGCTGGATATGAGCCAAATGACTATGCCAACCAGAACAGCCACCATTAGAGTCGTCCCTGCTGAGTCGACAGTTAAGACTTCACATCCGCTCCGACAAAATCCATCCACCCTACGGAAGGAAATCAGCCCAGACTCTCCCATGAAGCCAAAGCCAACCCCAGCCCCAACTTCAGCACCTTCAGAGCCTATTCCAATCCCCAAGCTTAAATCAAAGCCTGCCGGCGCATTAAGCGATCGCCTGGCCTGGATTAAGAAGCTGGAAGACAAGGACAACAGACCGAAAGACTTGCCCGCTATGGCGAAGCGAACTGGCTCAGTTTCAGACAAGCTCGCCATGTTTGAGAAGAAGAACCTATCCGCAGCTTCTCCAGCCCGCTTGCATGTACCATCGAGGACGAACTCGAGTACCTACTCAGCGTACTCTTCAGTAACGAGCCGAGACTCGATTTTCTCAGATGGTCTCAGTGCGCCATCTCCTCGCACATCAGTCGACACTGCGAGGACAAGTTCAGTGATGAGTTATTACGACGATTCATTCCGAGAGAAGCTCGAGTCGCTCGTTGGTCAAGAGCCCAAGGAGTCTGAGGTTGAAAACTCGGAGGAGTAGGCGGCTCTAATACCAAAGCATGAAAGAAGAATCAAGTAGAGATTGTTATACTTGAGTTATGTTTACGCGGCGTTTGCTTTTTTTATTCATCACGGCAAGCTTTTCCATATGGGCGCACAGTAAATTAATATAGATCCTTCCTAGAGTCTTTTCTTTATCTGCAGGCAATCTGTAGAGATGAAATTATGTGACTTAGTAGTACAACAACAGAAGACAATAACAGAATACCTTTACACTAATCGATGAAGAATTTCTCGTCCGTCTAACCATCTCTCTACGTTTTCTGCTTGCTCGGCATACCATGCGTTTATAATACCCTCTTCAACATAGCCCGTATGCGGTGTGACAAGGACACGACTTTTGTTCCCTTTGCCCCAGTCTTGTGATCTCCAGGGACTATCCGCAGCCAAGGGCTCAGATTCAAAGACGTCCAATGCAATACCACGGATGGAGCCCTGACTAGCAGCTTCCAGTAGAGCTGTCTCATCAATCAGTCCGGCGCGTGAGGTGTTGACCAGTAAAGCTGAATTCTTCATTGCTTTAAGCTCCTTTGCACCAACGATACCTCGAGACCGATCACTTAAAACGTAGTGCAGGGAGACTACATCAGAAGTTTCAAAGAGCTCTTCTTTGCTTACTGCTTGAAATGTCTTGTTGCCGTCTCCATCCTGAAGAGGCAAACCAAGCTTGACAGCTGCTTCATCCGCTTTGGTTTGATCCAAGCTGACACTCCAGCACTTGATCTTCATTCCAAATGCCAAAGACCCGATTCTCGCAACTGCTGCACCCAATCTACCGAGACCGACAACTCCCAAAGTCTTGCCTGATAATCCAATAGCCATGTCTGACTGCCAACCACCAGATTTGATATTGGCATCGTCAGCTGCAATATTCCTGGCCAGAGCGAGAATCATAGCCCAGGTATGGTGCGTCGCGGGATGACTTCCTCCCTTTTTGATATCCTGCTTATGCTGTGTAGTTTGATCTACATCAGTCCTACCACGTCCCAGCGCTGTCGCGACCATGATTCCCAACTTCTCAGCCGTCTTCAAATCATATGTCTCAAACTGCGTGCCAGTGCACAACAGTAGCTTCAAATTGGGCAATTGGCGTAAAAGCTCTCCAGAAAAAGGAGTGCGTTCCCGCATAGTGGATATAATATCATATGGGTGAAGCTCTTCAGCCAAGTGGCGTTGCTCTTGAGGGGTTCGTTGAGGATAATGGGTGTCTGACACTTCGACTTGCAAGGCTGGTGATTGCAGATCTCCAAAATGGTGTCCTGAGACTAACAAATAATCATCGAGAACCAACATAGACTGCCTGGACCCGGAGTGAAGAGGAACTCCACGAGCCATCCTCAGCGCGAGGGATCGAGTAGCAGAGAACATTTTGTCGATTTTCTCTCAGTTAATCAGTGTTGCGTAGGGTAATGCCAGTGAAGATGGACTTGCAGAGGCTGGATAAGATAAGATGAGATGGCTGAGTGGGTCGTTGTTTATCCCCGAAAATCGGAGGTAGCTCGGCTCAACCGAATGAGTCCGAGTAGCGGAAATTGCCCCGACTTGGCAACAGAGGGCGGAATTGTAGATATTTGTGATGCAAATTTTAGACTTCATTAAATGCAGAAGGTTTATTTGCTAGAGCAATTTGGTAGTTATATTCTTCCCAATTGAGCATAAACCGTTCATAATCTACCCTGCTGAACTCCGTTCCATAAGGCAATACAACTAAACAGGCTTCTGTAGCATTAGACACCCAATAATGGAATGTAGATGCCATTTCTTGAGTGAACTTTGGCAAAATAAGCTTAATAGTGCTAATTACAATTGCCCCGCCTGCTAATCTTGATCGAGAAGGTGTATAAAAACTTCCCCGCGGGGAAGT